>OY288273.1:16292271-16603625 GCA_958450335.1 Hibiscus tridactylites | reverse complement strand
AAGTCCCAAACAAAAAGAACCACGGGTGAATATTATTATTATTATTATTATTATTATTATGTAGATAATAATATAATAATTGCTTGAGTCTTAGTTCGATTGACAGCATTATTATTGCAGTATACATGAGAACATAGGTTAAAGTGCAGTTAAACACACAATATACTCTAAATTATAGGGAGAAATGGTATTAGTATTTTTGGGCCAGTTCTTTGGTGGATCTGCTTGGTTTCTCTTCAGGTCGAGCCTGGTTTAGCTAAAACAGGCAGGCTTCTTCTATTCGGCTCCACGATTCGGGTCAACTTCGATTTTCATTTATTTTAAAAAATGTAAAATCTATATAATATTCTAATTAAAATAAAACAAGAATATGGGTCCAACAATTAACCAACATAATTAACGGAACCCAAATCTAATTAATCCAAAAATCCAAATTTACTTATTCCAAACCCTAGTTAAAACATTCAAAGCCCAAAATATTAATGAAATCCAAAACAAAAAAGGATCTAAAACACATTAGTCTTCAAAAAGTTCAAATATAGCATGGGAACTCTTTTTACCCGTTGCCTTGATCCGTTCTCAAATTTCAAGGTTTAAAGGTGCAAGGACACGATTTGATTCGTCGATAGCGGATTATATTAGCTGATAACATTAGTTGATTTAACTAGCAGATTTTATTAATTGATGATATATACATATTTGGTATAATCAACTTATAAATTATAACTGTTTAATCATTTAAACAAGCAAAATAACATATAAGGACACGATTATATTCAATATTTGTTTGAGTAATTTATTATTTATTAATATTTCGTATCTATTAATATTAATTACGATATGTAAATAATTTTTTAATATCATTACTAAGCATATATGAAGAGAGTAAATACTAATTTTTATTTTTAAAATTATCTTTTTAATTAATTTTAATAATTATTAAATTTAGATATACATATTAATTTCTTGTTTATGAAATTATATTTTGAATATAATTTTATTAATTATTAAGTTTAAATGTATATATTAATTTTTATTTATGAAATTATCTTTTTAATTTTATTAGTTATTTAAATTTATATTATTTAGAGAAAAACAATTTTGTAATTGTCAAGAACAAAAGAGTATAATTTTTTTATCCAAATTTCTAACTCAAAAAGCTCATAAAAGGAGCATTTTCAAATTGAGAGGTTTCACTCAATCCTCTATTACAATTCTCTATTTATTTCTAATTAGCCGATTTGACTAGTCAAACCTCTAAAATTGGTTCAAACATCTAATTTTGACTCAAAAAGTTGATTATCAAAGTTATGATTTGTCTTGACCTTAAGTCCCGTTATTAGGGGTGTGCATATTAAACTGTAACCACTGCATTTTACAGGTTAATTAACTGAAACATTAAGACAAAATTATTTCGATTAATAGAACCGCTAAAAATGATAGTTAATGGTTAACATATAGGTTATATATGGTTACATCAATCTCAAGACCCTTTTATAATATAATACTAAAATAATATTTATCAGGGAGATAATTTTATTATCTCAAAAGAAGTAATGAAGATATGAAAAAAATTATAATAGACTCTAATAAGCCGTTAAAGGTTAAAACAATTAACATTCTTTAACAATTAAATTATAATTAATAATTAATATAATAATTAATTTAGCATGAACACCTCTACTTATTTGTAGTCAGTTAAGAATTCGTTACTTTGTGGCATTGGGATATAATAATTAATTTGCTCTCTCTTTTTATTTTATAATTAATAATTCGTTACTTTCCAATGGGCTGATGAGTAGGATAACATGTGATTGCACACCACTTGCATTGGAGGTTTCATTGTTTTTTTCTTTTTTAAAATCTTTTTAATTATATGAATTTTTTTGAAGAACATTTGTGTCAAGAATAACATGTCTCTTGGACATATTGAGGAGCTTAGATTTTTTATAAGCGTCCATGTGCTTTGTTGTTAATTGTTATATAGTGTTATGCTCTATTTATTTGGTTATGTTATGTACGTTAAAAGAGGACAAAAATCAGGTATTTTTTGGTGTCTTTTTCTGGGCTTCAAATACTAAAATATTAAATTTTAAGTCTTAAATTTTATAAAACTCTAAATTTTACATCTTAAAATATACACCCAACACTTTAAACCCTAGCCTTAACTGTACATTTTAATTCAAAATTGTAAACTTAATTTTAATAATGGATATAAGTATGAACACTTATAAAGAGAGACGATTTCTGCTCCTTAAAATATGTACTTTTTCATTTAGAGGTAGTGAATTACAACTTTTCTTCATTTATATGCTCTTTATATAAATTTTTTATTATTAATAAAACTTTTAAGTAAGAGATCAAGTTAGAAGCCATAACGAATAACGAATATAAAAAAGGAAAACCTCTTGTGGACTAGTGGGCTATGACCCCATAAAAATATTTTAATATTTTTAAAAAATTAAATTGAGACGATATAAGATTGTATTAACCCCTTCAAAAAAAAATATTCCATTATTGTTCTCTTAAATTTAAAATTTTTTAAATGACTCAATAAATATTGTGGAGTTTCACTACCGAAGTTTTAGCTCTTAGAGGAATTATCTAGTTACGATTGAGAATTCTAACTGACATAACCTTGATGGATTCATCAATGTTACCCTAAAATGGTTACAGTCATTTTCCAATGTTTATTGACCGATTGATAATTTTCACACTAGGGGCATGTGGTGACGAGGATTATAACATAAAATTGTAAATCCTAAACTCGACCCTTTAATTATTCATAATTAAGTGTTAATCCGATATAAATCGTTAATCATCATTAACCGAAGGATATCCTGACCACTACATGTATCTTTAAATTCGATCATCGGATTACTTCGATTCGAATTTTTTTCGGTTGTGTTATTACATGAAAATAATACTAAACGTATGTGTTACCGAATGGATTTTTACAATAATATTAAAACATTTCTGCTGGCCATTCGCTCCTTCATCAGTTGAATCGAACAAGCCGTCTTCAATGTTCTTCTGCAACGCTCGATTTCTTGAAGAATTCAGACCTGAAACATATTTTACAGTAAAAACCTGACTCAGTTTGTGTTTTCTTGTTGTTTTTCTTACAATAATGAGAGTGGAAACTTACTGCAATTTGCGAGAAATCTGGTAAGAAGCAGTTGCAACCATAGCAATACTAACTCCGAACAAGTTCCAATTCTTCTGCAATTTTATCAGAATTCATTATGATTTGTAATTAGGGAAATCTGATCTTAAAAAGACCCAAAAAAAAACATATAAATTGTTGGATACTGCAAGCAAAGGAGGAATATGATATATAATCTTAAGGTAATTATACTATGTACGACGGTAAAAATAATAAATTTCAACATCTTATTTTTGGGTTTAAGGATGTAGTTTAAGTTTTAAGAATTATAAGTTTAGGGGTTTAGAATTTAAGGGTAGTGATTAGAATTTATGGTTTAAGGTTAGTATTTAGAGTTTAGAGGTTAAAACATAAATCCCTAACATATTATCTTAAAACCTAACCTCTAAACCCCAAATTCTAACCACAACACTTAAATTCTAAACCCATAAATCCTAAACTCTAAATCAAAGCCCTAATCACTAAAAGTAAGACGTTTGTGGAAATTTCTGTTTTCACTGCTAATGCATGAAATATTTTCTCATAATCTTATTACATACGGGGGTAATTACAGTGCTGTACTTCGCCCAGATCAGTCCACTGCATGCTAGAGCTGAAAGAACCACAAAAATAGTGAATCAAACGCTACCGAAAATTAATATGTATTCGACACATATTCAAATATGAACACAATAATAAAATCTTTCGTGCAAAAAAAAAAAAAAACTCGCGGTGAATAGATGTATGTGTTTGACATTCATACTCGAGTCTAGGTTTATCGAACATGTCGGAGAAGAATTGGGATAAGATCTGACCTGCTTGTGTAGGGTAAGAGACAGTTTCGGCCGGCTTCGTCTAGATGTCTGCAACGTTGGCAATGTTTATAGCCCATTTGAAAGTTGGCGCCCAGAAGAAAACTGTGATTACATTGGAAGAGAAGACAGATTAATTAAACCAAAAATAATTAGTACAAAACTGTGAAACCAGACAGATTTATGAGTTAAGATGTCTAATTAAAAGTAGCAAAATACCAAGTAACTAAACTAAAAGGGATGAAAGAAGGAAAGAACAAACTAGTTTTTGGCCCGGCTGGATGGTTATAGAATGCCTGAAACTTGGAAGAAGCCATGAAACCTTATGGTTAATAGAAAACCCAATATATAGTTATTTTTAAGCATTGTGTTTTTAATTAGTTTGATTTCTCACCGTGAGCGCAGTTCAAAGATTATAGGAGTCTGTGCAATTAATTAAAGGATTAATGGTGTAAAAAGCCTTTGAATTTTTTGGGAAAAAATTAATTAAGCCCCTTAATTATTTTTGCACTCAATTAAGTCCTTGAACCAAGAAATTTAAACAATTAAGTCATTTGACCAATTTTGATCATTAAATCTTGACAGTTTTTTTGAATTTGTTGGTGTAGTGTGTCGTGTCACAGTGTTCCTACTTGAAATTTTCAGAATTTTTTTTATTTTATTTTAAAAGTTCTAAAAATCCTAAAAAAACTTATAAAAATATTTTTTTTTGATAAAAACTGTAAATGCAACATGATAGAACTGTAGTGTATCATGTGCCAATAGTATCTAAAGAAAAAAAATTGTCAAGATTTAATGGTCAAAACTGATCAAAGGGCTTAACTAATTCAATCTCTTGGTTCAAGGGCTTAATTGATTAAATTTATTGGTTAAAAGGAATAATTGGGTGCAAAAAAAAGTTCAAGAGCCTGATTGATTTTTTTTTCTTCAAAAGTTCAAGGGCTTCTTACACCCTTAAATCTTAATTAAAACAGATTTTCAATTGAGATCTACTAATTGGTTGACTGGCCAATAATAACCATGTTGTCTCATCTTGATTCTTGTATAGGTTCAAATCCCGACATTTATCTTAAAATGTAGATATCTCTACTAAATAAAAAAATTGAATCTCGATTTTAAATTCCTTAAATGTTTGTTGACTTGTAGAGTCCATGTAAGCTGATTTTTGAATAAAAATAAATAACAAAATTATCTATGAAAATTCTTCATTAATTTATTTTTCTCATGTGCTTTCCTGTTAATTCAAAACTAATATTTTATTACTTTTTTAAATATTCATCACTTTTCAATTTGTTATTACTTTAAGTCTTTTGACTTTTTTTCAATAAAAAAGAAATGTGATATAATCAAATTTTGCCATGTATAATGAACATTTATATTTTTAACTTTTATGTGACAAAATCTAATTAACACGTGTCATTATTTGTTTTAAAAAGAAAACGTTCAAGAAAAGGAAAGATAACACGTCAAATTCTGAAGGGTTAAACAAGAGAAATTATTTTACAACCGACCCACTACCTTATTTATGGTCTCTATCTATTAAAAATCAGTTAATTAATTTTTATTTTTTATGTCATTAATTTATTCATAATCAACTTTTATGTAACAACTCACTTCTTATTTACATGACATAAAAAAGTAAAAATTCGTCTTAAAAAAAGACAAAAGTTATGTGACTGATTTTAGTGGACATGACCAAAAATAACGTGGTCGGCCGAAACCATATAATAAATTTTCGTTAAATAGACTGAAAAAAATACTAAAGATAACATATCATCATTAATATATGTTAGTCTTCGTTGACTTTATTAAAGAGTAAATGAAGAGGCAACTCCCTCCAATATTGATCGGTTAAAACCTAAGTAAGAGGCGGAATAGATTAATCAAAGAAGAAAAGAAACTTGTTATGTTATATTATATTATATTATATTATATTATATTATATTATATTATATTATATTATATTATATTATAAAGTTTATTTTATAGTTCATATTTGAGATTTGTAGTTTTATGTTCCAATAGTATTATTTTTAAGGTTCGAATTTAATTTTTTTAAATAAATAATATGCTTTACTATTACACCCAACTTTTATTAGTTTATATTATATTATATTAACGAAGAAGCAAGTTTATTAATATTTTTGGAAGTAACAATTGTGATATGATAAAATTTTAAAACATAAATAAAAATAGACAGATTAAGTAAAATAAGTTGAACACGTTGCTTTTGAATTGTAAAAAAATAACAACAATAATGAAGTATATTTTTTAATTAGTGGAATCTTGTGATGCTGGAAATGCTTAATAATACAACGAACCAAAATTGTAAAACTGAAATAAATTTAGTTTTTGTTTTCTGTTACACTTAACTCTCGATCTTTCGTAAAAAGTCAAATCATTATTCATTCAAAAAAACATTAATTAATTTGTACATGTTTTATAGTGTTGGCGTGACACTATATTTAGACTGCCATCAGAGATTTTGCTCAGTATTTTTCTTAAAAATAATGATTTAATCTTTTTAAAAAGGTTGAAAATCAAATTTAACAAAAAAATTAAATAGTCTATATTATTAAAATATATAAACAATAATGATTAAGTTTATCATTAAACGATTTTTTTATCACTGAAATTTCGAAAATTATATAATGGTAATTAAATTTATTAAATTATTATAAAATGACCCTTAAATTTATTAAATTTATTATTATTTTATAATATGTATCAGTCATTTTGTAACAGTCTGATAAATTTTGTGAGCACTTTATAATTTCTGAAAACTTTAATGATAAGAAAAATCATTTTTACTTAATTTTGGTACTATTTTTCTACTTTACCAAAAAAAAAATTAAACATATAAATATAGGATATTTAGAAACTCATATTTGGATTCAAGTAACTTATATTATACTCATGTTAGTCTTCGTTTACCGATGGAAGCGGAACGTAAGAGACAAGTTAGTCCTAGATGGGACCTATATGAAAGAAGATAATGTAGTTAATGTAAGGCTTGTATTATTAAAGTGTATTAACTTTTTCATTTAAGTATCTAAAATATTTTTTATTAAAATAATTGTTTGAACTATATTATTTGTTAAAATAGGTACATAAAATATTTTTGGTCAAAATAAGTACTTATAGTATATTTTTTTCATTTAGGTTCTTAAAATTGACATGCGACATTGATTAAAAATTATATTAGATATCTACTTTAATGAAAAAATACTTTAAATACATACTTTCACACAAAAAAATATACTTTAGATATTGACTAAAAATATTTTAGACATCCAAATGAAAAGGTTAATATACTTTAAATCAGGGGCGGAGCTTCTATGGGACTAGAGGGGGCCATGACCCATGACCCCCCAATTTTGGCAAATTCAAATTTTACCCCTAAACTTTAAAAAAAATTAATTTGCCCCCTCAAAATTTTTAAAAATTATAATTAAATCTCTTAAAATTATTAAAAAAATTAATTAAACTCTCAAAAATTTTGAAAATTTTCGTTTAAACCTCTAAATTATAAAAACTATTTCCCCAAACTCTTACTCTAAGTTTCACCCCTTCTTTAAATATTTATTTGTGATATAAACCTTAAAATAAATAAAGAAACTTGTTGATAAAATAATAAAGCTATGGTTGGTAAGATGAGAGAGAGAGAGGAAGAGAGAGAGAGTGAGAGAGTGAGTGAAAGAGAAAGAGTGAAAGCTTGGAATGGAAACACGGGAAGAGGAAGATCTCGTGTCGCAGAGGAGAGAAAGTATCGTTACAGATCCGGCTTCACTGTGTTTGTGGATAATGTTAGCAAAAGAATCTATGTCTCATTGTTAATCAATACGTTCATGGATTATGGAAAGGTGGTGGACGCATATATTGCTATCCACAATGTGAAAAGGAGATCCATGCTCACCACATTTGCTTTCGTCCGATTCGAGTCAGCGGAGGAGGCCAGGCTAGCTGTTCTGCGAGGAAGTGGAAGGAGGATAGACAATTTCAGCATTAGGGTGTTCGAAGATCGTATAGTTAGCAGCCGTAGATTGCTTGTGGAGCGTAGGGGAAGCTATAGAAGAGTTCGTGAGGAGGTTAAGACCAGCAACAATATCCCCAGGAAAGAGTGACATGAGAAGAAAGGTCCCAACAGATGGTCGGAAGTCAAAGATGACAGAACGTTTAAGGAGGTATTGCTGGGAGCCAAAAAAGTGGGAGCAACCACCCCTCTGGAGACAAGGAACACCAACGAGCATTCAATCCGTGGTGACGCAAATCTGTTTCAAGTGTCCGTAGTGGATGAGAAGGACCCAGTTTTGAATACCGTAAGCAGCGTAATGGATCAATCGATAATAGTTAATTCCGAGGGCATGAATTGGAGGAAGAACTGCCTGGTGGGCAAAGTCAAAGCTATGTATAATCTGGAGATGGTGCAGGAGGCTCTTGTTTCGGAGGGAATTAGCGTCAAAGTCAGTCAATGGCACGGCCTTCTGGCGGTTTTATAGTTCCAAAACAGCGAAGACATGACAGACGTATGGGAAAACAGAGTAGAAATGCAGAGACTATGGTTCGACGAAATCGAAAAGCTGGAGGGTTTTGATGGGAAACAAAGGGTCAAAACTTGGGTACTGTTTCACGATGTCCCGCTGCAGATATGGTCTGAAGATTTCTTCCGGGGGATATGCAGAAGATGGGGTGAGATCGTGGAGGTTGATAAAGATACAGTCCAGAGGAACAATTTTGAAGTTGCGAAGATAATGATGGCAGTCAAGCAGATCTCATGTATTCCTGACAGAATTAGGGTTATGTTAAACTGTATAATGCATGAGCTAAGGGTGTCGACGGCGGAGTTTGAAGAGGAAAGACTCTTTCTGGACGGCCGGTCTCCGTTCGACCATCTTGAGACGGTGAGGCACGACGCCTCGGATGAAAACCACAACAATAATGAGGTCAATAATACCTGGGAGAGTCCCGAGAGATTATCTGCCTGCATGCAAGATGTTGATGCCCCCGAGGAGGAAAGAGCCGACAAATCCAACGATTCGGCTATCCAAAGTCATACTAACGGTCCTATAGGGTCAAACCAATCACTATTTGATGTCCCAATCAATAGTGGCAGTGGGCCTCTTGGGCCAATTGCGCCCAACCTTTGCCGTGATTGGGGAGACTCTGAGCCCATATTACCGGTTACAAGGATAAGCCCATCTATCTAAAATAATTCTAGAATGCAGGAGGTCCACATTAGTGAGTTAGAGGAAATTCACAGGCCTCTCAGCAATTCAGACCTCTAGAAGATACTATCTTCACAAATGCATATGCAGCCAAACAGAGGAAACAAAAAATAAAGCAGAGAGCAAAATCAATGAAGAATTATGAAAGGTCAGACAGAAGTAATTGTGATCAACAGCGTGGTTATTCTTCGGAAACAGAAGCTACCTTCGAGATCAGGAAGAAACTGGGTATGGTGTTTGAAGCCTCGGCGAATGCAGTGAAAAATAGAATTGAAGCCCTCGAAAATGAAGACGCATCTCGTCAAGTAAAGTAGAAAGGTAACACAGTGTGTGAAGATAGCCCAATCATGAATTTAAACTTACTGTCTTGGAATGTGAGAGGTATGGGAAAAAGTGAGATGATTAAAGCAATGTGTAGATTGATCTCCAAACACGGGATAAAAATAGTTTTTATTCAGGAAACAAAAATTGAAAAGTGGAAGCCATGGATGATTCGTAGAGTGGAAAAATCGTGCATGAAAGAGGCAATTTTAGTCCCCTCAGAGGGTGCTTCGGGGGGTTTGTGTGTCGCCTGGGATCCGTCTTTTTTCAAGAAAACGGATTGTGAATTATGTAGGAATTGGCTTGCTGTCACTGGCTATGTCACCCAAACTAACACAAAGGTGCGATTGATTAATGTGTACGCTCCGAATAATGCTACGGAGAGGAAAACAGTGTTTGAGAAAATCAGCGAATACATAGCAACAGAGGATATCCCTACGGTTATTGGTGGGGATTTTAATTGTGTCAAATCGCCAGAGGAAAGGCTAGGAAATTACCATAGTAAAGCAGCCATGAGAACATTCTCTAACTTCATCCAGAATAACGGTTTGATAGACCTCCCAAAGGAAGGGGGAAAATTCACATGGTTTAGAGGTGCACAAGGAGTGTCGGCTAGCAAACTCGACAGGATTCTGATATCCCTTGAGATACTTAGGCAATTCCCAACACTGTCTCAAGCTGCCCTTTCGAGGGGCATTTCCGATCATTGTCATGTGGTGCTAAAGAGGGATGTGCAAGTAAAAGGCCATCGACCGTTCAAATGGTTCTCTCATTGGGGAAATGAGAGTGACTACTGCAAAATGATAGAGGAGGTTTGTCAATCATCAAATAGAAGCAGTCTTGGGAGCTTACTTGGTAAACTAAAGGGGGCGACTAAGGAATGGGCTTCAAGAAGTAACCAACAAAAAGACGATTCTATCGAGTCGCTCGAAAGCAAAATTGATGAGCTTGAATGTAAGGCTTTACTGGAAACGGCAAACACAAAACTTTGGGATGAAATAAAAAAATTTAGAAATGCCTTGTGGTCAAAGTACATCCGAGAGGAGCGCGAATGGCTCCAAAAATCACGACTTAGGTGGTTTCATGAAGGGGACAGAAACACTGCATACTTTCATATGGTGGCATCCCTGAGAAAAAAGTCGAATTCTATAAACCTTCTGAAATCTGGGAACGTCATTGTGTCAAGCCAGAAGCAAATTTCAAAAGCATTTGAAGACCACTTTAGAAAACAGTTTAACAAAGTGGATACTCTACCGGTAAATTGTATTGGTACTCAATTGAAGCAGTTAAACAATGAGGCTTTGGAGATCCTGGACAAGCCGTTCACCGAGAGCGAAGTGTGGTATGTTATTAGAACATCCGATGGAAACAGAGCGCCAGGCCCCGACGGCTTCAATCTCAATTTTTATAAGAAGTTCTGGCCAAGTCTGAAAGGGAAAATCATGGAATGCTTGCTGGATTTCTACGAAGGAAAAGCTCCGGAACAATCAATTAATCAATCCTTTGTAGCATTAATCCCAAAGGTGAGCAACCCGAAATTAGTGGAAGAATTCAGACCAATTTCCCTAGTTGGCAGCATGTATAAAATCATATCGAAGGTTCTCGCAAACAGACTGACATTGGTAATTGATGATATCGTAGGAGGGCAACAATTCGCCTTTATAAAGGGCAGACAGATACTAGATTGTGCGTTGATAGCAAACGAGATCATTCATGATGTGCAGCAAAGGAAAAAACAAGCAGTGGTTGTAAAAGCCGATTTCAACAAGGCTTACGACTCGGTCGATTGGGAGTTTCTTGGAAAAATTATGTCGGATATGGGTTTCAGCGAGAAGTGGCGCGGATGGATCCGCTGGTGCATCTCCACGCCGTCAGTTGCAGTTTTAGTCAATGGAGTTCCGTCAAAGAATTTCAAGATTAAGCGTGGCCTCCGGCAAGGTTGCCCCCTCTCGCCCCTACTTTTCAACCTAGTGGGAGAGGCTCTCAGTGCACTAATAAGAAAGGCAGAAGGCTTGAAGTTGATCGAGGGTATTAATGTTGGTTATTGCGATTTGACTTTATCGCACATCCAATTCGCGGATGACCTCATCTTGTTCCTTGAGGCTAATCCAGATTGCATCTGAAACACCAAAAGGCTTCTACACATTTTTGAAATAGTGTCGGGGTTAAAGCTAAACGTTATGAAGACCAAGTTGTATGGATTAAATGTTAATCAGAACACAGTGAAGCAGTGGGAAGACTTGATTTATTGTGGTTTCGACAACCTTCCAATGATGTATTTGGGAGTGCCGATTGGCTACAAAAGAAATTCTTTAGAAATTTGAAAACCCATCATTGATAAAACGAGAGGCAAATTGGCGGCATGGAAAGGAAAATTCCTTTCGTTGGGTGGTAGGATTACGTTGATTAAATCTGTCTTGGCTAGCATGCCACTATACTACATGTACCTATTCCCGATCCCGTCTGAGGTTGCTACAAAACTTGAAGGTGTGATTTCAAGGTTCCTGTGGGATGTCCAAGGCCAGCATGGGATTCATTGGTTAAGCTGGGTACATGTGTGTAAATCAAGGGAGTGTGGTGGCCTGGGTTTTACGGATGCAAAGACAAGAAACAGGGCCATCCTCAACAAGTGGCTCTGGCGATACGGGACAGAGAATAACAGGCTATGGCGACGCGTGATTGACTCAAAAAACAGGTTGGATTCCTTCACACTGATCCCAAGTGCAGTCACTACAAATAAAGCTTCATAGGTCTGGAAAGGGATCGCCAAGCCCTTACAAAATGAAGGGGATGTTTTCACGAGTAATCTGAGATTGTTGTGCGGGGACGGTAACAATACGAGGTTTTGGGACGACGCTTGGACGGAGGTTCCAAAATTGAAACTGGCGTTCCCTAGGATTTTTGCTATTGCTGAAAATAAATCAGGATTGATTAAGGAATTTGGAAATATAGTTGACGACATTTGGACGTGGGATATTAAAATGAGACGCAGCCTTTTTGACTGGGAAGTCGACATTTGGAATGTGTTCTGGGACACGATAAATGCTAGGAGACTCCACTGTTCCAACCCAGACTTACTTAGATGGGCAGGGGTATAGTCGGGGATCTATACTGCCAAGGAATACTGCAGAATTGCTTCATCGGTGGCCGCTTCTCCGGAGGATATATGGAGTCTAGTGTGGGTGAACTTGGCACCGCCTAAGGTCGAGGCGTTTTTATGGAGAATCATCCACATGAGAATCCCAACGTTCACGGAGCTAAGCAAAAGAGAAGTGTCGGCCGTACGAGACAAAAAATGTGTCTTATGCGAGAATGGAACGGAAGACAGCAACCACTTGTTTTGCCAATGCGAATTCACGTGGAAGATCCTGCAAAAATGGTGTGATTTGTGGAGTGTAAAGCTAGTGATTCCTGAAACAGTTAAGGATCTGTTGTGGATTTGGGCAAATTCGTTGTGTAGAAGCAAGGAGAAGGGAGTTTGGTTACTAGCGTTTCAAGGGATCATGTGGTCTATTTGGAAATGCAGAAACATATTGGTGTTTAATAACAAGAAGCAGTCTTGGATCCAAACCTTCGATCTGGTGCTTATTCAAATAGGACAATGGATCAAGCTCAAACGGCCTGATAAATTGATTTCCATAGGGGACTTTATAAGGAATCCTACACAGGCGGTTTCAGTTCAAACAGTAACACGAAAGGGGGATGTAGCTATGTGGGTTGCGCCGGTGGCCAGCTGCCTCAAATTTAATACGGACGCCGCCGTACAAGGCAACGTGGGAGTGGCGGGTATAGGTGGTCTACTCAGAGATCACAGCGGAAAACCTCTCATGAAATTTTCAAATTCAATTGGAGTCTCGGATCCTACAAGAGCTGAGATGCTAAGCATTAAAGAAGCAGGCCTTTTGTTCTCGGTTTCTAAATGGCAAGGTATCCAAAAGATTGAACTGGAGTCCGACTGTGAGCTGGCGATAAAGTGGATTGCGAATCCGACAGAGGCATCGTGGCTGTTTTCAACCTTGGCAGTTGAGTGCAACAAAATCTGCCGCAAAATATGTGGGGAACTAGTTTATGCAGTGAGGGAAAAAAACAAAGAAGCACATGATTTAGCTAGAAGAAGGTTAAGCCCAAACACGAATTATTTGTGGGTAATGGAAAATGTAAATAGGGTGGTATGAGTGTAAGAATATGAATGTGTGTAACGTTATCTCTTGAAGTGAAATAATATCTTTCTCGAGCACTCTTTTCCCCTTGACACACCGTTAAGGGATTTTTAACGAGACCCTAAATTTTCAAAAAAAATAAAATAATAAAGCTTGTTTATTTCTTACGGGCATGTCAATTTTTTCTTGGGCTTATTGTTTCTTTGGACTTTGTGAGTTCAGTATTCGTTCTAAATAAACTTAGCAAACTTGACTCGAGACCCGAGAATAGAACCGATTTATTTAAATCGTGACCTAAAATTGACCCAAACATAATGACTCGAAATTTGATTCGAAACTGAAACTAAATCGATTTTTAGTTGAATCGAATAGACCCGAACCGAAATCGAATGGACCCGAACTAAAACCGAACTGAAATCAAATATGAACTGAATGATATCAGACTCGAAATAACCGAAATCGAAATGACCCGAACTGATTGACTCGTTTGCCACCTCTACTAATAAATCATATACTCGATTTTTTGGTTAAAAAACAAAAGAAAAACATAATCAACCACGAATCCAGAAAAACATTTGTCGACTGAATCGTCGGTATAAATAGAACAAAAAATTTTAGGTAACATAGATGGATATAGTTTTCAATAAAAAAATATACAATAACAATTAAAAATAATATAATTATACGTTTTAAAAATAACTGAACCAGGTCACAATGATATCCAAACTTGAATGAGCTGCAAAAAAAAATAGTGATTATTTTTTATGTTCAACAAAATGAACCAAATCTGAACATAATTGAGTTTTTCCTTAACCTTCCACGTATAAACAACTTTCGTTTTTGTTCAAAATATGATTATATGTTGCAAATAGCAAACAATTTTTTGAGTAAGTACATTTCTCCGAGTTTGAATCTTAGAGATAATATTGTTAGGAAAGAAAATTACGAATTTTGAATATATATCATAAAATAAACATGCACTACTCTAAAAAGTAAAGACATTTTCTACTAAAAAATACCCTTAACTATAAAAATAAATTTATTTTTAATGGAAAAGAAATGAATGATAAAAAAATACCCTAACTGTAAAAATTTATTTTTGGACATAGACTAGTCATGTTTTAGATTAGGGATGATAATTAAACCCGAATCTGACAAATTTTAATTTGACCCGATTTGATAGGGATAAATTTTAATTTTTAAAATTCAGTTCAGTGTGAGTTTTATTTAAAAATTGAGGTCGAGTTGGAGTTGGGTTTAGGGTTGCTTTGTCCTATCCTGCCCCGAAATATTTACATAAAAACCATTTAGTTGTTTACAAAACTGCTTTTATATATATATATATATAATTTAGGTTAAAATCCTCGCCAACCTAATTCATTTCCTTATCTGTTGCGGCTTCTCTCCTCTCCCCTCTTTCATTTCTTTTGTTTCATTTCCTAACTCCATGTTATTTGGATTTGAAAACAATCATTACCAACAGTTTACCATGTCGACTACACATCGCTGTCATTTTTTTATGTTTATTATATTTCATTCGTTTTCGTGTTTGTTTTTTGAATTATTGTTAACTTTATTAATGTTTTAATAGTTTATTTGTTGGGTAAATTATAAAAATCACCACTGTATTTTGTTCTGTGGACTTATTTTGAATATTAAACTTTTAAAACGATTAATTTAGTCACTAAATTTTATACATTAACCTATTTTGGTCACTCAATGACATATTTTATTATTATTAAATATAAAAAAAATATTTTTAAATATTTTTATTATTAAATACAAAAATTTAAAAAAAAATAAAACTCAAACATCCCCAAACTCATTTTATCTTCTTTAATAAAAAAAACACCCACACAATAAATACCCATAAAAAAGGAAACAGAAACAAAATCAAGATTTGAGTATATTACAAATTGAAAAGACTCCAATTACATAAGGGGTATCATCAATTGGGACTTGTGTGGATGGCATGAAAAGACTCGGACCGAGTTCTCAAAACGCTAAACGGCTTCGTCGTAGAAGTCGGGCCCAATTTAGAATGCCTAAATCCAGGAGGAGCATTCCACACATAATTTTAACAGGGCTGAATTTTTTTAACGATTTCAAATATTATACGTAATTTTTTAATTATATTTATTTTAAAATATATAAGTAATGATATTAAATATGTAGAAGTGATCAATGTGAACTCCAATTACAACAAAAAAAAACCTTCAAAGACTTAAAACTTTAAGTTTGTGATCTTTTTTTGAAACCACTAGATAAAAAGTAAAAACCTCATAAAAAAAGATCATTCATTTTGAACAACATTGACTAAACTTAAAAATTAAAGTTTATGGTTTTGTTTTCTTAATTCAACTTAAACAATAGTTAATTTGACTAAACTAATATTAAAATTTAAATATAAAATCAAACAACTCAAATTAAAATAATAATAATAAATATAATATTATTTAATTAAAGATTCTCAGAAAGTTTGAAGAGAGAAAAGGATGGTGGACGACGGCTCAATAGTGTTGATAGTAAGGTTTTATTAAAGATGAAGACAAAATGGGTTTGGGTATATTTGGATTTTATTTTTGTATTTAATAATACATAAAATATATTTTATTTTTATTTTAAATTATTTTTTATATTTATTAATAATAAAATATGTTAAAGTCATATTAAAATATTAATAGAATAATATTGAGTGACCAAAATAGCTCAATGTACAAAGTTCAGTGAGTAAATTGATCGTTTTGAAAGTTTAGTGGCCAAAATAGTGACAGAGAGCAAAGTTCAATGATGATTTTTATAATTTGCCCTTGTTTTTTTATTTTCGTTCCAGAACTATTTCTTTAAAAGAATCTCCCTTTCGTTTCATTATTTATCAGATCTAATCTTTGATACATATATATAATATTCCCAGATCTGATAAATTTGTCCCGTTTTGCATTTTGCGTTTTAAAGTTTAATCTGTTTTAGTATTATTATTTTTGAGTTGATATGTTTGTTGTCGGGTCGTGTCGGATCAAGTTGAGAACGTATTTGTATTCTAAATCTTGAGTTAGGTTTGGGCGGATGAAATAGAATACATATCAAGGCGAGTCAAAGTGAACTAAGTTTAATGTTTTAAGTTGAGGTTGGGTCGGATCAATCAAAAACTTGTGTCGTTCCATTGTCATCTCTATTCTAAATAGGCCCAGACTTATATTCACTAATCGACACGTATTAAAACACACACAAAAACATTCCAAGAAATGGCTGAGAAACTTGTCGGCAATGATATCATATCATAAGTGCAAATAACACAACAAACGCCACTATGTTTGATTGCAAGCAAGTGTTCCCAATACGTGTTCAATTATTGCAAGCAATGGGCCAATTGGCTGCCCTCATGCCCCAGTTTTTACATGATTTTAAAAAGAATTAAAATATTTTATGTATTATTGAAAATTCATTTTTACCCCTCTAAAATTTTATAAGTTCGCCTCCTTAATACAAAGTTATGCGTCCGCCCCTACACGTTGGATGACCAATTGAGCCTTGTGTTGCATCAAACACCATGATGTTCGTTCCCGGTTGTGACAGCTAGGGTCACATGTTCAGGGTTCCAACCTCGGCTTTGTCGTAATCTTTTGAATCCCACACCACACATTTGCTACTTTAAACTTAACTCCCCCCCAAACCTTTTCCATACATGTTCTATGTGGGTGCACTGCATCGCATAGGCGCATTTTTTATCTGTGTGTTTTATTTTATGTTTCGACAAACTATCATAAATATGGATGAAATAAGTCATCGTAGAACATTACTTAAAATAGTTTGACCGAAATTGAAATATACATTCTTTTTTGTGTGAATAAGGTATGATTTCATTACTTAAAGTAGTCATACACGGGCTATTAACACGTGCCTCATTAAAAAAATTCCTAATCCTAGTCGAAGGAAAAAAGTACACCTATGAACACCCTTTACAGAAACAACGGAATAAGTCTAGCCACTAATGACAACATGTCAATATTAACGATAAACTAGCCACTACGTTCGGGGGCTGAGTGAGGAAATGAACTTCCAAACCCGCTGGCGATGCAAGCTTAGCTACCAAGTTCGCCGGGCAATTTTTCGAACGGGGCACATGTTGAAACTGAACAGTCTAACATTGATTCACCAAGTCACGAGATCAAATGACATGTAAAAGGCTTAAATTTTACATAAAATGAACATGATTATTGATCCTAGAGGTTGAATCTATATTTTGATCAATCAACCTCCAATTTCAAAACTTGCAACAATCACAACGTACAACATGAGCTAATATGTCGAGAGTTATACATAAAATAATTAAATATAAGAGTCAGATTTAGACATGAACGTAAGATGTGAGTATGTGTTATATAAGTATATTTTTAATTTTCGGTAAATTATCTCTAATGTGAGTAAACTATTAGTTTGATTATATTTTGACCATTCAACTAAATATTTTGTGAATTAGGTCACTAATCTTTTAATTTGGTTTCAGTCAAGCCACCAACCATTGATTGTTAATATAATTGTTGACGTGACAATAAGAAAATTTGTATAATAACACATTTGGTCCTCATTATTTACACATTATATAAATTTGGACCTAATTTTAATTAAAAATAATTCTATGATTCAATTTGGTCATCATTGTTGGAGGCTTAAATTTATTGAATTATTTCTAAGTAAAATTAAGACCAGATTGATACAATGTGTAAATAATAAGGATTAAATATGTTATCATAGAAATTTGCTTAACTGACATGTCATCAATTTCGTTAATAATTAGGATTGGTGGCGTGATTGAAACAAAATTAAGTTTAATAATCTGATTGAAAAAATTGTTTATGTCAATGATCAAAATAGAATTAAGCAGTGGCCATTATGGGTAGGAGGGGCTCTAGCCCCGCCCTCAAAACCCAAATTTATTTTCCCCTTTAATTTATATAGCAAATTTAAAAAATAACGGATTAATTATAAATTATCTCCTCACGTTTCTAAAAATTATAATTTATCCTTCTCAAGTTGGTATCCTTGATTATGTCCTTGGAATCAAGCCAATAAAATAGAAGTGATAAACTTGATCTGAGACTCGAACCGATTTATTTGATTCGATACTCGAAGTAAATCGAATCGAAATTTAACTAAACTGAAAAGCAGTTCAAACCGAAAGTAACCCGAATTTAATTTGTTCAAATATGTATATTTTATTCTCATTTTGTATTATATTACCAATTAACAACCACCTTTAGTAATAGTTTAATGGTTTAATGTCAAATTTTTAAGACCGCATCCATTTATTGACTTGCCCGAAAATTCAACCGATAAGATATTGGCCCGACCCGAAAATTCAACTAATCCAATATTGTCCCGACCAAAAAATCAATCGAACTCAAAAATCAGCATACCCTAAAACCCTAAACCCTAAACACTAAGCCCTAAACCCCAAACCCTAAACCAGATCTGATATTGACTCGACCTGATACCTAACCTGACTCGATCCAAATCAAATATAAACTAAAAACAATATGAATAAAAAATTAATCTGATCCGAACGACCGGATTACCATTTCTACTATAGAATGATAACATTTTAGAACAAACAATTATGCACAAAACATGGAGCTTGGGGGTGTCATGTCCCACTTTTCTTTCCTCAAGTTTCGTGAAATAAAAAGAAAAAAAAAACTTAATGCTGTTTATCTACGTTTTGTGGCTCTGAATAGATTCGACAATCCATTGAACCTGTTCTAAATTCCATCCATGGTGGCACCACTTAGATCTGCATACATCTATGCATGTAACATGCTACAACCCACCTCTCCCTCCATTGCTTTTTGCAAAAGAAACACCATCAAATGTCTCTCACTCCTACATTGTCAAACGATTGGATCGAATTCGAATTCGAATAAAAATATTTGTGTTTTATGAAAACAATAAGTGTATTACGATTGAATTTAGTTACTATTTTATTCGAAAACTGAATCTGATACATCGAACTGAGCAAATAATTCAATCCATGAGAACAAGTGCTTCTAATATGTTTGTTTATTACATGATCTCAGTTGGCATTCCATCCAATACCCACTGTTTTTGATTTATTAAAAAATAATGTTTGATCTTTTTATTGCAACTGCTCCACTTTGATTAATTTAGTTGCAATGCTTATGTAGATCTTATAACTACAATGTCGGATAAGTGAATTGAATGTGGCATCGGCAATACCTGTCGCCCTAAAACATTATTATTTAAAACAAAAAGAACACAATAGGTGACAGTTAATCGAGATAATAATACTAAGATTCGAACTCCGATCCTTAATAAACTGATAACGAATCTCAATTCCAGTGCCCTGAGAAAATGTTTGAACTAAGCTTTATTTTCTACGTAATAATACTAAAATTGGCTTCCATGGTGTAAAATTACTAAGATTTGATTGTTTTAGTGAAGAATAAGGTTAGCAATCGAAAGATTAGTTGTCCTAACATGAAATTGTTTGATAATAGTATTCAACTTCTTATCTGTTGATGACATTTTATTTTAATTCATTAATGGACTTGTAAGATCTTTGGTTTATAACTAATTTGCTGTTATGAGATTTAATAATAAAGTGTTAGCCGCCACCCTTGAATTAATATACATGAAAAATTATATTATAGGTTCGTCCCGTCACGTGATCTATGGTTTCAACCAATTAAAACTATCATTTTAATATTTTTTTCATATCATCTTTTTACCAAGTGAATCTTTACTTATATTTACTATGAATCAAATTGAAAAAAAAAACAGTTTTTACATGTGAATTTTCACTTGGTAAAAATATGGCATAAAAAAATTATTAAAATAGATTATTTTTTATTGGGTGAGACTATAGATGATGTGGCAAAACGGGCTATAATATAACTTCTCCTGCTCATGAAAATAATTTTTTAATTAATTGTAGCAGTTAATTTTATTGAATAAAGATGAAATATAATATTATAAGAAGAGTTTAAAAAAATTAGAGTATACTAATTATATTAATGGATCTCTCTTAAATTTTTAAGAGTGTAAAATAGAATCATACGTAGGGGCGGATCCAGAAATAGTTTTGAGGGTGGACACGAGTCACAATGATTTGGAAGGTAGACACAAGTAATAAAAATCTTAAAATTTCAGGGTGGACAAAAGTCATTAAAATTAAATAAATTTAAGGACTAACTCATAAAAATTAAAAAATTAGAGCTAAATATGTGAACTTTAAAAATTTAGGGTGGCCACGAGCCCACCCAACCTTATAGGTAGATACGCCACTGATCGTAAGAGTAAATAATAAAAAATCCCACCAAACAACTTGAAAAAATTATAGATACAAACAAACATTATTTTTGGTCTTGTGGCGGTGAGCGACAATCACCGTCAATACTAACATAAAAATGCATAGAACAATTATGATTTATAAATAAACCATTTTTATCACAAATTAGCTGTGACATATTTTGGCGATTACAAACGATATAAGAAAATTAGTTCGATAATCTAAAGTGAAATAGATCTACAATATAATTAAATAAATACAAACTGATAAATAGATATGAGTATTTATAAATTCAATTGTAAATAGAAGAGAACCATTGTTTACACTGATAAATCAAGAGTGCAGCACACATGTATAGTAACAAAAGTTCAACATTTGAACAAAAAGGAAAAAGAACATTCAACATAGATGAACATTGAACACCACTAGTACTATTATTCTAAAGCTGTTGCAATGGGAGCTGCAGTTTCCATGGCTTTCATGGCCTCAAATCTTGGTTCCTTGGCCTGGAATTTCAGTCCGGCATACAGTTTCATGTAATCTTCGAACACGAATTTCGGGTAAACTTCTTTCCTCTCTTCCTCCACCAGCTGCGGCGCCGGATATATAACCGCGTCGCTTCCAGGGTTGTAGAACGATGCTATCGACATCCGAGCTCCGTTGGTTTGGGCAATCACACGGTGCTCCACACTCTTGTATTTTCCATTGGTGATCACCTGCATAGGTTTTCGAGTTTAAGTCGGTCGAATTGTAATTTTAGTCCTTTTACTATACTGAAATTTGAGATTTAATCCTGGTACCTCGAGCTGATCCCCGAGGTTGATAACAATAGAGTGACGGAGTGGGGGAACATCGACCCACTCGCCATCTTTAAGAAGCTGAAGGCCACCGAACACGGGGTCTTGGAAGAGCAAAATGATGCCGCCGGCATCGGTATGGGCTCGGAGTCCCTTGATTTTGTCCGGTGTCGGACACGGCGGGTAGTTGCTAACTTTGGTGCCAAAGGTCGGACCCTTTGCCCCATAGAAAGCCTTTTTCAAGTACCCTTTCTCAAGTCCAAGATTCTCACACAACAAGTCCAACAACTCCTCTGCCAGCTTCTCCAATTTCACCGCAAACCCCTTCATCACCTCCCTGCATTTTTATTAATTCGTAACTAGAGGACTTCAAATCTAAGAAACTTTACAATTTGGTCCCTAATCTACGTACGCTACCTGTATTCATCGGTGAGATCTGGGATCTCAGCGATGTTTGATTCGGGGAGGTGGCGCAAGAAGAATGTGCTTTCCCAATCCATATCAGTAACCTCGGCTTCGAGACCTTCGAGCGCCTTGCTCGCCACCAGCTCTTTAAACCTCTGCTCCATGCATTTCTTGTAATGATCTTTCGTTAATCTCTCAACGGTGTCGAGAAAATCGTGGGGAATCCCATGGTTCAGAACCTGAAACCGGAACAAGGAATGAACAGATGAACAGAAAAACAGAGGAAAACAGAGTATATGGCATTTGGAACCGCCATAGGTGGTTTTTAAAGCTTTTTGGTACCTCGAAAAAGCCCCAGTTTTCACAGGCATCCTTGATTTGCTCCATGGCTGTTGCTCTCTCTTCACCATTAAGCTTCTCTAAGTTGATCACGGGGAAAGTCGCCATTGTTATGGAAAAAAGCTTAGACTTGATTAATGCAGAGTGGAAGAAATGTGGAGGGGTATTTATAGAAGATTCTACGGTACAATTTCAAGTAAACGTGTAAAATAATAGTGAAAGTAAATGAAATGACAAAGGTCGAATTTTTTAAAAGGTCCTTGTATTATGGCTTAATTTTCAATCTTGGGGCTAAGTTTTTTGGTTTGCTCCATAAATAATTTAATAATCATAATTTTTTAAAACGTGTTATCAGGGGTGGAAATAGAATGAAACCATGGGATCAAATTTCTTAATTTTTTGATAGGAACATAAGAAGTTAGCGGCATAACTTAATTTAATTAATTTTAAGTCTAAGATGGCTTTAAAGAATAATTGAATAATTTACAATAATATTGTGATATTTTTTTTTCTTTTTCATTCCTCTGTATAATCTTTAAATAAAACAAACTCAGAGGCACTACTTAAGAATCAAATACAGGACTAATATATTCAAGGGTTTTTTTTTTCAAGTGTACTCTTTCCCCACTTAAGTTTAGGGGTTTAACAAGACACTTGTAGGATTTCCTTATTTATCAAAAAAATATATATAAGAATAATATATTTAAGGGGAAAATATACTCCAGGTCACTTCATTATGTGTTCGGTTACAAACGAGTTATTTTTTAAAAGTTATAATTTAGTTACTCAATTAAAATTTTGTTACAAATAGGTTATTATATTTTTAAAAATAAAACACGGTCTGGTGTAATAGCATTTTTAGTTCCCAAAACTTATGCATTATATCAATTTAGTCATAATTCAATAAATTTAATTATTCATATTTAAAATTTATGACATTGCACCCTCCTAACACACCCTTCGATCACTTGTTGCACTCCTTGCTATTGTCCATTAGCTCGATAAACATATGAGATAACTCGACATGTACAATTACTTCACTACCAGGCAAACCTATTATGACCATAATATCGCTTGTTAGTATACACAATCACTTTACTAATAGAATTTATAAATATGCATAGTTAAATTTATCGAATTATGTTGAATTAGGAACAAAATAATAGTATGTACAAGTTTGGGGGACTAAAATTGTTATCATACTAAACCACGTTAAGCGTTCGTTTTAATTTTATCAGTGAAATTACTTGTTTGTAATAAAATTTTAATTGAGTGACTAAATTCTATTTTTAGAGAAAATAACATTTATAACTAAACACATAAATAAGTGACCTTAGGTGTATTTTATCCTAGATTTAAAATCAAATCATTTATCATTTTACCCAAAATTATTTGCAGGGGTGGATCAAAATGGAATAGGGGCCTTGTCCCTGGATAAAACAGTAAAAATTATTTCTTAAGCCCCTCTTGAAAATTGTTAATTTAATTGAGTCATTTTAACATTAAATTTCTGTCATTGACCCCAACAAAATATAATTTTATACCGGTTCCCTAACTAAAAATTCCTTACTTCTCCCATAATTATTTATTAACTATATTTTTATCTGAAATATTTTATTTGCTTACAACAATAATTTAATAAAATCTAGTAAAATTAACAAAAAAGGGTGACAACACATTTAAAAAAACGACTATAAACTATAGAATTAAATGCATAGAAAACACGTTATACAACTTTTTTGAACAACAATTTGAAAGACAAAAACAATATAAGACTTAAAAAGTGGGCCCGTATAAGTTAGGCAAAATCAATTTGGTATTTTTTTATTTTTTTTTGTATAAAGATATTTTAAGTAATTATAAATTTAAATATTAGATAAATTTTATCTGTTGGAATGCCTGATTGAATAGCGCAACCTTGTTGGCGAATTGAATCGTGTTTGTGTTGGATTACAGCTTAGGTGTGGAAATGCCTATCTTGCTTAGAGGTGGCAAACGGGTCAATCGGTTCTGGTTGGTTCGGTTCCGGTTATTTTTCGAGTTTGATATCATTCGGTTCAGATTCAATTCGGTTCTAGTTTGATTTTATTGTTCGGTTGATTTTCGGTTCGGGTCAATCTCTGGTTGATAGGAGATCGGTCGGTTTTAATCAAGTTTTTAGGTTGATCAGTTTTTTACACCCTTTGTATGGCTTTATAAAGCCAAAATATATGACTTTTTGGTGAGTTGTGCGATTGTTCATATCTCATCTTTTTTATTTCTATTAATATCTTTTATTTATTTCGGGTTGTCTTCGGTTCGAGTCCATTTCGGTTCAACTAAAAATCAGTTCATTTTCGGTTCGGTTTCGATTTGGTTTTGGGTTTCAGGTCAATTTTTAGGTAAGCATGTTCGATTCGGTTTCGAGTTCAATTTAGATAAATCGGTTCAGTTTTCGGGTCTCGTGTCAAATTTGTCGGGTCTAAATTATTGCTGCACTGCATTGACACAAGCCTGAATAGTGGAACGTCCTTATCTCTCGTTGTGTATTACAGTGAAGTGGAAATCAGAGGACTCAACCGGCTATTCCTATTAGGTGCAATTGTGAACCGTAGGAAGTCATTTGCTTGACTGAATCTGATTCCATTGTGTGTAGATTGAGTAGAATTGAAGGGTTCTTGGATATTTTGCATTATGACGCCGATAGAGTACACTCTTTTTCTTCCGCAGTAATTGTAGTAAATCTGAAATAACATTTTTTTTCACACAGGAAACAGTGGAGTCTCTGAAATGCTCACAAGGTAGCCTTATCATGAAGTAACGAAATTTTAGATATGATAGCTATCAATTTTATCTGACTCGTCAGCTAACTCCACTAATTGACCCTTCTAAAAAAAACTCCACTAACTGACGGTTAGGGCTATACTATCAGATATGTCGCATCGTACAAATTTTATACTTGACACTTTTATCAGACATCTACTAATATAACAATAAAAAAAAACTCTCATTCTAAAAAAAATCCTAAAATTAAAATCAGAACCTCATCTTCTTCTTGTTAAATCCTCATCTCCTCAATTATCTGCGATTCTCTCCGCCATAAACCACTACAATCCCAATCTTATTCCATGCATCACCATCCATTAAGGTAATGTTTGAATACATGATGACCAGAGAATACGTCAATACAGTGGCAAATAAATATGATAATGGGAGCTTTCTCACGTTTTTGCATAGAAAATCTTAATAGAAATTTAGAAAACGCCGAGTAATGGCTTAGCTAATTATCCTTAAAAATGAACTACATGTTTTTACGTGGCGGCTAAGAATTTAAAGATACATTAGTATAATCATCGATGTTCAATATAATGATTGATTAATTTAGATTATATATTGTAGAAACTCGTTATAAAAACATTCCTCTTAACTCAATTTATTTCATTTATAAAATTAAAATTCAAACTATAAATATTATTTAAAAAGTCTAACATCTTGTCCCAGCAAACCAAATGATAATTCAATTTTACGGCAAATATAATATCAATAAATCTTGCTTCATCGATAATTTATATTGTATATATTTTAAAATATTTGTATATTCTTAATATATACATTTTTCATCAAAATAGTTGAAATTTTATGCATATTAAAACAATAATTTACGCGTGGGCGGATGCATATGAAGTTCCTACAGAGAGAAAATATATATCCATTTCTGAAAAACAAATTTAGATCAGTGTTAATTTTTCATAAAAAATTACTTGGGTAAAAGAAAAAAAAATCTACATATCTATTTAAAAGAATTATTTAAAACCTTCATTATTAAATTTATGGATCCACAACTAAATTTATGTCCTTTCTCTTTTATTTATATGCTTGGTAGCGTTTTGGTCCATATAAAAATTCCGAAGCTGTCACACTCAAATTCGGTTTATGAACCATGTTAATCAATATAATATAGTCGCAGTAGTCAAAGTGGAGACCATAATTTTGACATAAAATGCAATATAAAATTAATTTAATGTATGAAGTAAAACATCACACGACATAAAATAATAAAACATGGGTTAAATATAGACTATTTATAAGGGAATTAAATATAAATATACAATGTTTTAAATATAATTTTCTTTAAAAAAAGTTACAATAACAATTTGTCAAATTTAAATGTATCAAGAGTTAAAATTTTAAAAGATACAATCCACTTTGAGCAGTAAATTTAAAAGAAAATAAATAAAACCTATATTATTATTAAGTCTCAACCAGAGATAGAGTTAAGATCAAATATTGTGAGTCAAAAAGAAACGAAAAACTTAATATTTTTTTATTCTTATATTTGGTTTATCATCAGTATTCAATCCATCCACTAACTAATCCGATTTAAGTATTGTAGAAGTCTATTATGAGGGCGGGTAACGACTTTCTCAATTCATTTTTTTTATTCAAAACGCCTATAAATATTAAATTTGTGTATTTGTAATATATATTAAGAAGAAAAATGGTTCATTTTCATGGTATTAAGTTTTGGAGACAAATTAGGGATAAAACAGGGGACCACAACTTTATTACTAAATGTTTTCTCTCATTCTTTGGTAGGTCCAATGTTATATATTTGAACGATTGCTTCTCCAATTTTCATCCACTTGTTTCTCTAATATCTGAATTTATTTATTTTTATTTCCAAATTGATTTTTATAATTATTTATATTCGATTTATAATCTACTAATATGGATTGGGTATTTTTAAAATAATAAGAATCGAAGAGTCAGTTAATTCATTGAAACTTATTAGTTATAATGATTCTCCAAACATGTCATATGTCTAATTACAATGTGACTTTTCAATCGCACTTAAATCTCTACACTAATTGAATTACATGTTTGATTATAATTCCAGTCTTATTTGACAACATGATGAAAAAAATCAATCAACTGAAAATTAATATTTTTAAAGGTTTAATATTTTAAATGTATTTGATAATTCAATATAAAATTATGTTTTAGAAATTTTTCAGTGAAAAAGAGTGAAAGATGATAATTAGATAAACTACTTATCACTAAATGGAAAATATATTCAGTACATTTTATGTTATTTTTATTTCTTTTTAAGTGTTTTAGACTTTAAATTTATATTTATCAAATAATTTAATTATATCCGGACCTCAATTTTAAGTAAAATATCACCACAAACAAGTATTTTTTCCAACACTATTTATAGGTACAAATCTCTGAAGGTGCGACTCAAATTTCGTTTTGTTCTAATATGAAAGGTCTGTATTTGTGATTAATTTGGCCGAAAAATAAAGTTCTTTGCCAGTAAAATTTTGAATTGTAGTTGAATATTTAGTTTCATTAGATTTTTTTTGCACAAAAATACTCTGTAATCAAGTTACTTATTCTATAAATATGTAATGTGGTTTAGAATTAAGTAAGAAGTTTTAAAATCTTTAGACGCACAAAACCCTCTTTGAATCGCTTTCAACGTTGTATTGAATTTTCTCATCTTTTATTCATAGTTTTTCTGAATAATTTTTTTTTACAAAAATCAGATATTTTTTTGCGTGATTACAAACTTATCGTTATCGTATAACAAATCTAAATATATTTCTGGATATAATGTGAAAAACATTAGGACAAAAGATGGTGGACCAATTTCGTTTGTTAATTGTTGATATACAGTTGTCCTAAATCTCTTCCCCAACTATACATGTGTACATATAATTAGGGGTGGGGGATTAGGTAGTAGAAGATAGACTTTTTGACTAATAGGACATGCTCGCACGTGGGCTTTAAAAGCTAGAGTCAATTGTCCTAGTTATTTTCACCATTTGGCCATGATTCTTCAGGACCATTTTTTGTAAACTACACAAGTGTTTTCTTTATTTATATATTTTTAATGAATTTGTTTGATTGTAAAATAAACATATGGATTTATTGATTGAATTTTAGTTCGATAAACATTTTTAGAAGTTGTAGATTCAAATACGCTCAAACATAATTACTCTCAATTTAGAAGTTTGATGAAGTACATGTAAAAAATTATTAAATTAAGGCTAAAGGGTCAAATTTGCCCCTGTAATAATCCGAAATCAGCAATGTTGTCCCTAATTTTTTTTTCCCCGTAATTTTGCCCTCAAAGTCAGTCAATTGTAGAATGTTCCCCTTTGACCGATTTTGACCGTTAAATGCTGACGTGGAAGTTAACGGTGCTGACGGGGCAATTTTACCCTCGAAGTCATTCATGCAATTTTGCCCTCGAAGTCATTAATTGCAACACTTACCGATGATGGGTTGTTAGGAAAAAATGTACGATGATCTCAGAAAATGACATTAGTGGTGTTCGGCAAAAATGGCATGGGAGATAAATACAAGGATATCCAGAAGATAAAGCAGAATTCAACCTGAGCCACATGATTCGAGTTCACCGTACATTTTTTCCTAACAACCCATCATCGGTAAGTGTGTCAATCGAACATCGTTCGAATAGCATAGTTCGCGTTCACCGTTCAATTAACACGCTTCTCGTTGGTTTATTTCAATAATTTTTTTGAATATTGTATTTATTTTTAGGGAAAACTACACCAGTGACCACCGAAGATATTGGGGATACCTATTTGAACCACCGAACTAAAAAAAACGTCAATCACACCACCGAACTTATAAAATCAACCTATTTTGACCACCGCCGTTAAAACCCTAACGGTGGGGTGACGGAACTGCCACGTGGCAGTTGATGGGTATTTTTAAAAATTACACATTTGGTCCCTGTTATTTACACATTTTTTCAATTTAGTCCTAATTTTCAATTAATAAAATAATAAATTATTTAATTAAGTGGTGACACGTGTCAAGATCTTATTGGAGGATTTTAATTATTTATATTTAATTTTATTAATTTATTTTCCCCCTCCAATCAGGTGGTGACACGTGTCACCACCAATTTAGAGGAGAAAAACAACAATTCAAGCATATGCATGTTGGGGGACTCGAACCTGGGTCTCCCAGGTGTAAGTGCATCTGCTCTACCACTGCACCAAGCACATCTTTGTGCTATAATTCTCCACATATAATATATATCTATTATTAGTTTCTACATTTATAAGCCAAAAGCTCAAACCCTAAACACTAATTTCACATGTATAAATCTTAAACCCTAAACTCTAACCCTAAATATTTCAAATTAAACCTCAAACCCTAAAATTTTTAAATTAATTCCACGCTAAATATCCTAAACCCTAAACCCCAAACCCTAAAAATTTAAATTAATTCCACGCTAAATATTTCAAATTAACCCTTAAACCCTAAACCATAAATATTTCAAATTAAACCCTAACCTTAAACCCTAAATTTCAAATTAATTACACAATAAATATTTAGGGTTTAATTTGAAATATTTAGCATGAAATTAATTTGAAATATTTAGGGTTTAGGGTTTAAATTAAAATAGTTAGCGTGTAATTAATTTGAATTTTTTAGGGTTTAAGGTTAAGAGTTTGGGGTTTAATTTGAAATATTTAACGTAAAAATAATTTGAAATATTTAGGGTTTAGGGTTTAAGGGTTAAGTTGAAATATTTAGCGTGGAATTAATTTGAAAATTTTAGGGTTTGGGGTTTAGGGTTTAGGATATTTGGCGTGGAATTAATTTAAAAATTTTAGGGTTTGAGGTTTAATTTGAAATATTTAGGGTTAGAGTTTAGGGTTTAAGATTTATACATGTGAAATTAGTGTTTAGGGTTTGAGCTTTTGGCTTATAAATGTAGAAACTAATAATAGATATATATTATATGTGGAGAATTATAGCACAAAGATGTGCTTGGTGCAGTGGTAGAGCAGCTGCATTTACACCTGGGAGACCCAGGTTCGAGTCCCCCAGCATGCATATGTTTGAATTGTTGTTTTTCTCCTCTAAATTGGTGGTGACACGTGTCACCACCTGATTGGAGGGGGAAAATAAATTAATAAAATTAAATATAAATAATTAAAATCCTCCAATAAGATCTTGACACGTGTCACCACTTAATTAAATAATTTATTATTTTATTAATTGAAAATTAGGACTAAATTGAAAAAATGTGTAAATAACAGGGACCAAATGTGTAATTTTTAAAAATACCCATCAACTGCCACGTGGCGGTTCCGTCACCCCACCGTTAGGGTTTTAACGGCGGTGGTCAAAATAGGTTGATTTTATAAGTTCGGTGGTGTGATTGACGTTTTTTTTAGTTCGGTGGTTCAAATAGGTATCCCCAATATCTTCGGTGGTCACTGGTGTAGTTTTCCCTTATTTTTATTAAGTTTATAGATTTTTTAAAAAAGTTGAATAATATTTTGATTTTTTGTGAGAGTTCTCACTTCGAGGGCAAAATTGCATGAACGACTTTGAGGGTAAAATTGCTCCGTCAGCACCGTTAACTGCCACGTCAACATTTAACGGTCAAAATCGGTCAAAGAAAAACATTGCTACAATTGACTGACTTTGAGGGCAAAATTACGGAGAAAAAAAATTAGGGGCAACATTGGATGCCAAAAAAGGAAGGCAATAGTCATGGGCCATTATATTTACTTGTAGTGAGGAAAGAAAAGGACATGTTAAAGGTGTCTTGGGCCAATTTGGATAAATTTGCGATCAAATAAATCTTGAAAATATATGTCATTTGTGTATTCCTATATAATGTTTATAATTTGTATCATATCATTTTGGAAATATTTTTTATATTTTCCATATCATGTTATATTTTAATTAATATTTTTAAATAAAAATCAGAATTGGGCATAACCCTTAAATCTGAATTAAAATAGAGAGATTACACGTTTAAATATTTTCAAATTTGAAACTTTTATATTATTAAAATAATAACAGCAACAACTAAACTAACGCTCACTCAACAACCCTCCGTCTAGAATAGTCGTCAACTCAACCTTATCTATTGGCTATGCATTGATTTCTTAGATCAAATTGATACATATCCATTACATTTATTACACTTTTCTTTTAAAAAATGATATAATTTTTTAATTAAATTTAAGATTATTTTTTAGAATAAGATTCTTTGAATGTAACATTACCTGACATATTACTAGGAATGTTACATTACATTGTTTGGTTTATTTAGTAGGAATGTAAGATTGATGTGTTTGGTCGGAGGTATATAAGATTATCTGGAAGTGAAATTTATTAAATTGACCATGTGTTATATTTTATTTTTAACATGTTAAACTTTCAATATTAAATTAAAAACATGTGCACAAAAAGTAATAGAATTATTTTTGTTACACTATCTAGAATTTACAAAAACTATATATTTATCATATTATTAATATAATTATTATATTAATGTTATGAATATTTATCTATGTGGATATCTATCATGATAAGGACTTTATCAAGGAGATTTGACTTACTTTATCATTAGGAATATTATATACATTCATTGGAGTTTAATGCATTATGTACTTCTTATGCCTATGTAACACCCGGGTTCGGGGGTCGGGTGGAAATATTAATTTAAAAACAGTTCGGGTTCCGGTTTCAAATTTTAAATGATAAAATAATGACTTGGGCCTCGGGTTTTATTTAGTTGGACTATATTTAAATAAGCCCACATGGCCATGGGTGTCATCCATGGTAATTCCCCAAATTCATTAAGGGCATTTGGGTCTTTAGCCTTTTATTTTCAAATAAACCTAAAATATTACCTAGAGTCATCTTCTTCACCCCTCCTCACTATTCACTCCAACGTCCAAAAACCCACCCTCTCCTTTGGTTACTATTTCATCAAATGTCTTGCTCGTTTTGAAGAATTTCGCAAAGGTAAACACGTTTTTGACTTACCCTTGTTATTCCCTTCAAGTTAGTACCATTTGTTTTCATTTTTAGACATGTTTTGAGAATGGAGGTTTGAAGGATTTTTGGATTAAAAATGTTGCCTTTGGAGTCTTTAACTTAAGCTTTCTATTTGTTTAAGTCATATGAGTTGCCTACAACTAAAAGGGTCCAACAAAACCGATTTTTACAATGTTTTATGGAATTTTCGGAGTTGGGTAAAAATGAAGTTTTTGGGAGGTTTTAAGATGGGTTTTGGGGGTTTAAGAGGTGAAATTTTGAAGGCTGGTGATTAGGCTATATGTGAGTGGTGTTTTGGAGACTTTAGGGAGTGTTTTGAGGGTTGAAATTAATGGATTTAAGGGGTGCTCAAAGGCTGCTCGGAAATTGGAATTTTTGAGCTTGTTTCAATGGAAAAATCGGTGTATTGTACTTAGTATGTTATTCGGGTTGATTATTTTAGAACATGAACTGATTTGGGGTTATTTTCTTGGTGTTGGAATGCTTAGAATCAAGGAATTTGGTTGGTGAAGCTTCGGGGGCAAATCCGGGGATTTCGGAGTCTTGAGTTCGGTCTTCAATCTTCTCTTGGGTAGCAACGGTGAGTAGGATCATTGGTTATTGCATTGTACTTGATATGGACTCCCTTGGGGTTTGGGTAGAACCTTGAGAGGTTGCCTAAACCCGTGTGTAAGTCTCCCTACTCATAAATTGTTGTGACAAGTTGATTTTACATACATTGTGACCATTAAATGCATTTCAAGTTGTCAATGTAGTAGTCGTGTTGAGTTCGTGCCTCACGTGATGGTGGTTTAAACTACGGTGATGTGTAGTCCCACCGGTAGTGACTAGTAGGGTAGTACTTTGATGTGTAGTCCCATTGGACACCCACTAGTCGAAACGGTGATGTGTAGTCCCACCGTAAGTGTGTGTTGGGTGTGCTTGTGCAAACCAAAAATTGTGGTTGAGATGGACCCTTATGCATCCATTGTTTTCTTGCATACAAATCGTATTTTGGAAAGTTGCATGTTGTAAATTGTAGAGCTTCTCTCACTAAGCTAGATTGCTTATGCTCTTCGTTTCCAATGTGCAGATCGTTAGAGTTCGGGAGGCGAGCGGGCGAGGGAGGAACCTTTGGAGTTCTCAAGCAAGTTTATGTATGGTTTGCTTTTGTAATAATGTCTAGACAATGGGGTATAGAATGTTAGGAGTTGGGGTCAAACTCCTTAGGAAGTCATGCTTGAATTTGTTAAACTTATGTTGCGTGTTATGCTTTTGCTTCTCGGATTATGTTCTATGCCTCTTATGTGGTTTAATTGCTTATGCCTGAATTTGTATGATTTTGGCCTAGGTAGGCCTTATGTTGTCTACTTTGTGATGGATGACTTATGCTTGCTAAGTATGCTTCTTGTAGACTTGTATGGAGCTTTGTTTGGTATGTTATCGTTGGTTTGAATGCCCCTCATGTTAAGTCCTGTTTGTGGTTGGTGCATGAATGCTTGTGTGTGCTTAAGGGTGTCTAAGTATGCATCTAGAACCTTGCAAGATGTTACCAAACGGTGAAAGGAGGTGTCGCAGGGCAGGGGGTATCGATACGGTTAGACCCGTATCGATACGGCCTTCTTATTCCAGGCCTTCCGTATCGATACGCGGGGAGGCGTATCGATACCTTTTTGGCCACTGGAGCCACTGTCCATCTTGGTATCGATACCGGCCTCAAGCGTATCGGTACGGTCAATTAGCGTTGACCGTGGGACGTCAACCTTTGACGAGGGTATCGATACCCTCCCAAGGTGTATCGATACGGTCTCCACGGGTTGACTCTGACCTTTGACTTAGTCAAGGCGTATCGATACACCCCTTAGGTGTATCGATACCCCTGCAATTAAACTTGAAAATTTGCCTATTGGATGTGGATTTAGGTTCGTTAGATTGTTTTGGTTATGTTATTCCGCTGTTTGATCACGTAGGGTTAATTACTCATCTAGACGAGATTTAAAATGGAAAAAAATAGGGTTGCTAACCGAGGGGGAATCCTTTAGGGGTTTTCACTCGGTTTTCCCCGTGTAGCCCTTTTGGACCGGTCATCCGGCCAGGCCGGGACAAGGGGGTTACATTTATTGGTATCAGAGCCTGAGGTTTCCGAGACCTCGGGCAGGTAAGTGAGGTAAGTTAAGATATTATGAGTGTTTTGCCATGTATGTCTAAATTTTGTTTTTAGCACGGTGTATGTATGCATGCTATGATGGCTTTTCTGTTGTTTGAGAGTTGGTTGAGTCCCCATTGTTAGGCATTGTTGTCAAAATAAAAAGGAGAATTGTTTTGGTTTAAAGAGCTTGAGAACCGGAGTCCTTTGCCCCTTGCTAACCTAACGTTTCTTGTTGTTGTGTGTTTGTTGTTTTAGATTACATTAATTGCTATGGTGAGACCGAGGGGACGGCCTAGAGCGGGTGACCAGGCACCCGAGAACGCGCCTCCTGCTCTTAATGCTCCGGGTGGTAATGGAGGGAACGTCGGAGGTGATGGTAATGGGCCTCAGGCTGGGGCTAATGTGGGAGGTAATGGGGCTCAAGCGGGCCAAGGTCAGGCAGGCCCAGATGTGGCTCATTTGATTCAGACTATAGCCGGAGCTTTCCAGACAGCTTTGGCTGGTATGCAAGCCGCAGCACCAGCTCAGGGTGCGGGGACAGGATTACCCCTAGAGAGGCTTCGCAATTTGGGGGCAGTTGAGTTTCGTGGGTTGTCTCCGGAAGGTTCGGAAGGGTGGCTTGAGAGCACTACTCGCATCTTGGGTCAGATGGAGTGTTCGGATGCTCGTAAGTTGGGATGCATTGTCTCATTGCTTCAGGGAGACGCTTATACATGGTGGACCACTGTTATTACTGGTATGGCCGAGGTGGATGTCACATGGGAGTTTTTTTAAGAATGCTTTCAAGAGGAAGTACCTTGGGGTCCGGTACTTAGATGAAAAGAAAAGGGAGTTCATGGCTTTGGTTCAAGGCCATAGGACCGTGTCCGAGTATGAGATCCAATTTGTGAGGTTGAGCCAGTACGCGCCAGAGTTGATTCCGGATGAGAAGGAACGATGTGAGCGCTTCAGATATGGGTTGACTACTGATGTGAAGACCTACATGTTGGCCGCTGACTACACTGAGTTCAATGTTTTGGTTTCTAGAGCCAAGGATGTAGAGCAAAACTTAAGCTCTAGAGCACGTGCTGGTGGGTCTGACTCCGGGAAGAGACATGCGAACTGGGATAGAGATCATGCCAAGAGGCAAAGGGATAGGAGGTACCAGCCGGATACGAGGCCTAGGGGTGGTAACCATGGTCAGGGCCGTCAGGGCCAAGGGGCTATTGGGCACATTCCGGAGTGCACTAGGTGCGGGAGACGCCACCCAAGTGAGTGCATGGGTATGTTTGGGGCGTGTTGGAACTGTAGCTCCCGAGATCATTTGAGACGTGATTGTCCACACCCAGTCAGAGGAGGACCGGCTCCAGTGAGGGGTTTTGAGCATCAGAGAGGTCGTGGGCGCGGCCGTGGGAACTTCCAGCCAAGGAATGAGGGTCAGAGGAACTTGGCTCATGTGGTAGCAGTCCAGCCCGAGGGAGGAGGACCGGCTAGAGTGTACGCTCAGCGAGAGGCTGGAAATGACACTGATGTCATTGCAGGTAATTTCACATTACAGTCTTTGAGTTTGCTTTCCCTCATAGATTCGGGGTCAACGCATTCGTATATTCTGGGTGAGCATGCAAAGTCATTAGGACTACCTTGTGATTGGTTAGAAGTAGGAGTAAATGTCACTAGCTCTTTTGGTGATACAGTGGTAGTTAGGAAAATGTATAGGAGGTGTCCCTTGATGATTCAGGGCCACATATTTCCAGTCGACATGATGGAGCTACCCTTTTATGGCTTTGATGTGATTTTGGGCATGGATTGGCTTGTAGAGCATAAAGCTAGGGTTGACTTTGAGACTAAGAGTCTCTTTGAGGCTTGCTGATGACTTTGAGGTTGTGGTAGTTGGGGAGAATGTTAAGTTTTTGTCCAATGTGGTTTCGGCTTTGGAAGCTCAGAGATTGTTAAGTTCAGGGTGTCAGGCTTACTTGGCTTACGTAATGAACCCGGATATGAGTGAGGTGAGACCTCAGGACATCAGGACTGTGTGTGACTTCCCGAGTGTTTTTCCGGAAGAACTACCAGGTTTGCCTCCAGACAGAGCAGTTGAGTTTGCTATCGAGACATATTCCGATTCCGCACCGGTGTCCATTGCTTCGTATAGAATGGCACCGAAGGAGTTGAAGGAGTTGAAGACACAGCTTCAGGAGTTGACTGACAGAGGCTTCATTAGGCCTAGTGTTTCCCCGTGGGGTGCTCCGTTTTTGTTTGTGAAAAAGAAGGACGGTAGCATGAGGATGTGCATAGACTATAGACAATTGAATAAGGTGACAGTGAAAAATAAATATCCCTTGCCAAGGATAGATGACTTGCTAGACCAGTTGAGGGGTGCTTCTGTGTTTTCAAAGATTGATTTGAGGTCTGGATATTATCAGTTAAAGGTAAAGGATGTGGACATACCGAAGACGGCTTTTCGTACACGTTACGGACATTATGAGTTTTTGGTGATGCCTTTTGGTTTGACCAATGCTCCAGCAGCCTTCATGGATATGATGAACCGGGTGTTTCATAAGTTCTTGGACATGTTTGTGGTAGTGTTTATTGACGACATCCTAGTGTACTCGAGGACCGAAGAGGAGCACGATGAACACTTAAGGTTGGTGCTTCAGACCCTACTTGAGAATCAATTGTATGCAAAGCTAAGTAAGTGTGAGTTTTGGATTAGAGAGGTGGTCTTCCTTGGCCACGTGATCTCAGCTAGTGGGATTAGTGTAGATCCCAAGAAGATTGAAGCCATTGTAAATTGGAAGCAACCAAAATCAGTGACAGAAATCCGCAACTTCCTAGGCTTGGCGGGATACTATAGGAGGTTTGTTGAAGGGTTCTCGAGGATAGCGGCTCCGTTGACCAAGTTGCTACAGAAGAATGTTCCGTATGAATGGTCAGATGCAAGACAAGAAGCGTTTGAGAAGTTGAAGAAAGCTTTGACCGAAGCTCCCATTTTGATTCAGCCCGAGCCGGGGAGAGAGTTTGTAATTTACAGTGATGCATCTTATGTGGGGCTAGGTTGTGTACTTATGCAAGGAGGTAAGGTAGTGGCATATGCTTCCCGACAGTTGAAGGTCCATGAGAAGAATTACCCCACTCATGACATAGAGTTGGCCGCAGTGGTGTTCGCGTTGAAAATTTGGAGACACCATCTTTATGGTGAGAAGTGCACTGTGTACACCGACCACAAGAGCTTGAAATATTTGATGTCCCAAAAGGAGTTGAATCTTAGGCAACGAAGGTGGTTGGAGCTCCTTAAAGATTATGACCTCACCATAGAATATCATCCGGGCAAGGTGAATGTGGTGGCCTATGCCTTGAGTAGGAAGATGACCGTTGAGTTGCGAGCAATGTTCGCAAGGTTGGGTGTGTCTACGGACGGTGGGCTAGTGGCCGAGCTTCAGGTTAAGCCATCATTGGTTCAGTTGATTCGTGAGAAGCAGTTGCGAGATGAGTCCTTGGCACCTCACGTGCAAGACATAGCGGAAGATAGGCCTACCGAGTATTGTTTTGGAGAGAATGGGATCCTATGTTTCAAGGATAGGATAGTGGTTCCGGAGGATGCCGAGTTGAGGCGTACGATCTTGAGTGAGGCTCACAATAGCCCTTTTGCTATGCATCCGGGTAGCACGAAGATGTATCGAGGATTAAAGGAAGAGTATTATTGGGTTGGTTTGAAAAGGGATGTAGCCGAGTTCGTAAGTAAATGCATGGTCTGTCAGAGAGTCAAGGCCGAGCACCAGTTTCCTTCAGGGTTGTTGCAACCGTTGAAGATTCCAGAGTGGAAGTGGGAGCGTATCACTATGGACTTTGTATCAGGACTTCCGTTGACTCCTTCGAAGAAAAATTCAGTGTGGGTGATTGTAGACAGATTCACCAAGTGTGCACACTTCATACCGGTTCATACCACCTATACTTTGGACAAGTTGGCCGAATTGTATATCCGTGAGATTGTGAGACTACATGGGGTACCGAAGTCAATTGTGTCAGATCGAGATCCGAGATTCACCTCTAGATTTTGGGAGTGTTTTCATCGAGCCTTAGGCACTTGGTTGAACTTCAGCACTTCGTATCATCCGCAGTCAGATGGGCAGTCTGAGAGAGTGATTCAGATTTTGGAGGATATGTTGAGGTGTTGTATTATTGACTTCCAGGGGTCGTGGGAGAAACACCTACCATTAGTGGAATTTGCGTACAACAACAGCTTCCAGTCAAGCATTCAGATGGCTCCTTATGAGGCCTTGTATGGTAGGAAGTGTAGGACCCCGATTTGTTGGGCTGAGGCCGGACAGAAACTTGTGCCGATGCCCGAGTTACTTAAGGGAACCACCGAGAAGGTGAAGTTGATATGTGATCGCTTGAAGGCGGCTTCAGATCGGCAAAAGTCCTATGCCGACTTAAAAAGGAAGGAAGTGGAATACTCCGTGGGGGATAAAGAATTTTTGAAAGTCTCACCATGGAAGAAAGTGATGAGGTTTGGGAGGAAAGGCAAGTTGAGCCCAAGGTACATAGGGCCTTATGAGATAGTTGAGAGAATTGGTCCGGTTGTCTATAGATTGAGACTCCCAGTTGAGCTAGAGAAGATTCATGATGTGTTTCATGTATCGATGCTTAGGAGGTATAGGTCGGATCCGTCCCATGTTATGCCAGTGGAAGAAATAGAGTTAAATTCTGACTTATCTTACAATGAGGAACCAATTGAGATACTTGCTTCTGATAGCAAGGTGTTGCATGGCAAGACTATAGAGTTAGTCAAAGTCTTATGGAGACATAGAGGTGTGGAGGAAGCCACGTGGGAGAGGAAAGCTGACATGCTTGAGCAGTTTCCCTACTTGTTTCCGTCAGGTAATTTCGAGGACGAAATTTCCTTAAGTAGGGGAGAGTTGTAACACCCGGGTTCGGGGGTCGGGTGGAAATATTAATTTAAAAACAGTTCGGGTTCCGGTTTCAAATTTTAAATGATAAAATAATGACTTGGGCCTCGGGTTTTATTTAGTTGGACTATATTTAAATAAGCCCACATGGCCATGGGTGTCATCCATGGTAATTCCCCAAATTCATTAAGGGCATTTGGGTCTTTAGCCTTTTATTTTCAAATAAACCTAAAATATTACCTAGAGTCATCTTCTTCACCCCTCCTCACTATTCACTCCAACGTCCAAAAACCCACCCTCTCCTTTGGTTACTATTTCATCAAATGTCTTGCTCGTTTTGAAGAATTTCGCAAAGGTAAACACGTTTTTGACTTACCCTTGTTATTCCCTTCAAGTTAGTACCATTTGTTTTCATTTTTAGACATGTTTTGAGAATGTAGGTTTGAAGGATTTTTGGATTAAAAATGTTGCCTTTGGAGTCTTTAACTTAAGCTTTCTATTTGTTTAAGTCATATGAGTTGCCTACAACTAAAAGGGTCCAACAAAACCGATTTTTACAATGTTTTATGGAATTTTCGGAGTTGGGTAAAAATGAAGTTTTTGGGAGGTTTTAAGATGGGTTTGGGGGGTTTAAGAGGTGAAATTTTGAAGGCTGGTGATTAGGCTATATGTGAGTGGTGTTTTGGAGACTTTAGGGAGTGTTTTGAGGGTTGAAATTAATGGATTTAAGGGGTGCTCAAAGGCTGCTCGGAAATTGGAATTTTTGAGCTTGTTTCAATGGAAAAATCGGTGTATTGTACTTAGTATGTTATTCGGGTTGATTATTTTAGAACATGAACTGATTTGGGGTTATTTTCTTGGTGTTGGAATGCTTAGAATCAAGGAATTTGGTTGGTGAAGCTTCGGGGGCAAATCCGGGGATTTCGGAGTCTTGAGTTCGGTCTTCAATCTTCTCTTGGGTAGCAACGGTGAGTAGGATCATTGGTTATTGCATTGTACTTGATATGGACTCCCTTGGGGTTTGGGTAGAACCTTGAGAGGTTGCCTAAACCCGTGTGTAAGTCTCCCTACTCATAAATTGTTGTGACAAGTTGATTTTACATACATTGTGACCATTAAATGCATTTCAAGTTGTCAATGTAGTAGTCGTGTTGAGTTCGTGCCTCACGTGATGGTGGTTTAAACTACGGTGATGTGTAGTCCCACCGGTAGTGACTAGTAGGGTAGTACTTTGATGTGTAGTCCCATTGGACACCCACTAGTCGAAACGGTGATGTGTAGTCCCACCGTAAGTGTGTGTTGGGTGTGCTTGTGCAAACCAAAAATTGTGGTTGAGATGGACCCTTATGCATCCATTGTTTTCTTGCATACAAATCGTATTTTGGAAAGTTGCATGTTGTAAATTGTAGAGCTTCTCTCACTAAGCTAGATTGCTTATGCTCTTCGTTTCCAATGTGCAGATCGTTAGAGTTCGGGAGGCGAGCGGGCGAGGGAGGAACCTTTGGAGTTCTCAAGCAAGTTTATGTATGGTTTGCTTTTGTAATAATGTCTAGACAATGGGGTATAGAATGTTAGGAGTTGGGGTCAAACTCCTTAGGAAGTCATGCTTGAATTTGTTAAACTTATGTTGCGTGTTATGCTTTTGCTTCTCGGATTATGTTCTATGCCTCTTATGTGGTTTAATTGCTTATGCCTGAATTTGTATGATTTTGGCCTAGGTAGGCCTTATGTTGTCTACTTTGTGATGGATGACTTATGCTTGCTAAGTATGCTTCTTGTAGACTTGTATGGAGCTTTGTTTGGTATGTTATCGTTGGTTTGAATGCCCCTCATGTTAAGTCCTGTTTGTGGTTGGTGCATGAATGCTTGTGTGTGCTTAAGGGTGTCTAAGTATGCATCTAGAACCTTGCAAGATGTTACCAAACGGTGAAAGGAGGTGTCGCAGGGCAGGGGGTATCGATACGGTTAGACCCGTATCGATACGGCCTTCTTATTCCAGGCCTTCCGTATCGATACGCGGGGAGGCGTATCGATACCTTTTTGGCCACTGGAGCCACTGTCCATCTTGGTATCGATACCGGCCTCAAGCGTATCGGTACGGTCAATTAGCGTTGACCGTGGGAAGTCAACCTTTGACGAGGGTATCGATACCCTCCCAAGGTGTATCGATACGGTCTCCACAGGTTGACTCTGACCTTTGACTTAGTCAAGGCGTATCGATACACCCCTTAGATGTATCGATACCCCTGCAATTAAACTTGAAAATTTGCCTATTGGATGTGGATTTAGGTTCGTTAGATTGTTTTGGTTATGTTATTCCGCTGTTTGATCACGTAGGGTTAATTACTCATCTAGACGAGATTTAAAATGGAAAAAAATAGGGTTGCTAACCGAGGGGGAATCCTTTAGGGGTTTTCACTCGGTTTTCCCCGTGTAACCCTTTTGGACCGGTCATCCGGCCAGACCGGGACAAGGGGGTTACAGCCTATAAATAGATTATTAATTGAAGGCATTGTACACAAGTCTATATTTGAGAATAATAAAAGTCTCCCTCTTTCTCTCATCTCTTTGTTCTTCTTGTTCTTTGTTTTTATTCTTGTTCTTCTTTATTTTATTCACAACACGTTATCAGCACGAGACTCTACTCAACTGAGGTCTTCATCATTCGAATTCAAAAGAAGTTACTGGAAAGAATTCGAGTATAGAATGAACCAAAAATAAGTTTCTTTTTTCCCCTTATTTTTTAGTTATTGATTATCTGTATGTTTATATTTTAACTTGGTTTTTAATTTTTAAACGACGTGAAAGCATGTTTGATTGTATTTGAATTTTGACAATTGGGCAGAGATGAGTATGTGATTTCTCACATATTTCGAATGGCGTGGAAGCATATTTTAACTCAAAACATGATCTCGCTCAATTACTGTGATTTTGTTAGTGATTCTCGGAAAAGATTTCAATATGATATTGAAGAATACATCCACTATATATTCAAACTATCTTGGAAATTTTGGTATGTTTTTTAATCGTTCTTAAATTAAGGTCAGTATATCTTGATCTATTATTTGGTTATTGTCTTGTTTTAATAATTTTGATTAAGGGTTTGACCGTTTTTTATTGAAGTTAATAGTGACGACATTCATGTATGATTCGTCGATTTACGGATCATCTCAGGTGGAAAATAATATGCAGTCTATTAACATGATTTTGCTAATTAGGAATCCAATCATATGAATTGCAATTATGAATCCTATTATATATATATATTATTTTATCATTGAGAATTGATATTTTAACAGTGTTTTAAGTTTTACATGTCTTTAAACGGCTTGGAAGGAGATATGACATAAAGAGATTATGAGGAGCTGTCTTGGTTTATTTATATCTCCATTGTCCTCGAAAGGAAAATCAATATCGGTAAATTTTGATTTTATTTTTATTCTTTATATTATTATTTTAAAGTGCGATAAATCATGGTGATTTTGCTCAAAAGTAATATTTCTTCTACATAAAAAAACTCAATTGTAGACTTCTCCCAATGTCAGTTTACAAAAATTCATCTTGACAAGAATTTTGTGGGAGACATTCCTTGAAGTGAATGCAAGCATGGTGTTTATTCCATGCAATTATCAATGATGAGGCATTCCCTTAAGTGAATGCAAGCAAGATGTTTATTCCATGCAATTATTGGTTCCGTTTCATTCCCTGAAGAGAATGCAAACATGGTAAATCACTATTTAATTGGTAACATAACTTCGATATAATCCAAGTATATTGGCTAGACATTTCGTTCTGTGAGGCTATTAGTCTCAAATGAGGTTTTTAAAGGACCTTGTGGACTGATTTAACAATGCTACTTACGAGGATTGAATCTTTGTTCTCTGCGATAAGGATATGTGAAAAAGGTTCAAAGGCCCACTGGCTCTACTCCATTCCCTGAAGTGAATGTGAGATTATATTATGAAAAGAATAAAAGTCATATTAGAAGTTGTGATCGTGATTGAAACCATGAATATAGACATGAAAAATATGGTCATTTTAAGGATACTTCTTGTAACTCCCCAATTTCGGGCTTAGATGTTTTGGCGAGTTAGGTTGAGCCGGTAGAACCAGTATCGGTTGTTCGACCCGTTAAAAGGTAATTTAGAAAGATCAAAGTTCAGGATAGGATAAAATTATGATGAAAATTCCTAAAATCCTTTAAAATTATATTTAAGAGGTTGGTCAAATCAATTTTACAAAATGGGGTTTTGAAAGTATATATTTTGGATAGTGACCAAAATGTAAAGATTTAAAAGTTGGAAAATGTGTTCTTCAAGAAGAGTCAAAGTCTTAGAATCTTTAGGGAGCTACTTGACAAATATGCATTTTCCCTAATTTGGCATGTGTTTTAAATGTTATTAAAATTAAAAAGCCTTTTAATTAGGTTTAATTAAAAAGTTAGTTAATCGGTTAAAAATTTTCACGATCATATTCATTTTCTCTTTCACTTCTGCCAAACACTTCTCATTTTCTCTCAAATCTCCAGATTTTCTTTTCTCTCAAATCCTCTTTTAATTTCTATTATTTCTCCATTGATTCCTTCCATTTTCCTTCAAGTTTCTTCAAGCAAATCTTGCCAAATTAGATGAGAAGGAAGGATTGAAAGTAATTTTCGTGCTATCCCTCTAATATAACTTCTTTAATGAAATTTCAAAGATATTTGACTCTTTAATACTGAATTTGATTGAGGTTTTGTTGTTAGATTAATAAACTCTTGAAATCTTGATGAAAACTTGGTTTAAAAGGTGATTTTCGGATTTTGATTGATTTGGATGGTTTGAGATTGTTTCTAAATGAGTTTTGAAAGTTTTTTAGTGTTGAATTAGAGTCTTAATCATATAGATCCAGAAATCCTTGAGATCCTTAGTTTTTGAGATGTTTTTGGGTGAGTTTTTTAGGTGTTCTTGAGAATTTCGAGTTGTTGGAGGTATAAGGTGGGTTTTAGGTTGTTTTTTGATGTTGATTAATGCTTAGAATATGTTGGAAGAGTTAGGTAATGGCTGGGCTGAGGTTTGAGATCAATCGATTGAGTTTTCGATTGTTTCGGATGGGTGTTTTGGTGCTTTAGAACAGGGCTGCGAGTTTTCTTGTGTGTGCTGGAGTTTTGGATGCATTTTAATGCATTGAACCTTTGTTTTGATGTGTTGAAAATAGAGGATAATAATCCGAAAGCAAACAAGGTGGTTTCGGAGGCTCCGGACGATCGGTAGTTGCGTCGGCAAGCGTGGTTTCGCGAGTTGGTGAGTGGAATTTGGTTTTCCAATGTGGAAACGTTTTAGAAAAGGTTTTGGGAACTTAATAAGAGCTTAAAACGCTTTATTAAGTTCGGAAGTAAGTAAATCGAAATTTCTCCCTCGGTTGTGCTAGTTATGAGCCTTTGGTTGCACTTGATGTTAAATGTATTTACCTACTGTTTTAAAACATGTTTTGAGAATATAAATTGTGTATGATGATGCCATGTGGTTTAAGGATGCACTAAGTAAGTGTTCCTTGTATGCACGTGTTGATGCATAAGGTTTTAAGCATGGTTTAATGCTTGTTGATGGCTTAAAACAATGAATTTGATTGGATCATGTTAAAACAATGAATTTGATGAAAAGTGCATGGTTTATCAAGAAAGGCATCTTGGTTTTGAAAAGAGTGAAAAACAGTTTGTGCATTGATGATGTCTGTGGTTTTGAGCAATCCTCACTAAGCTTGTATGCTTATGCTCTCTTTGTTTCATCAATGCAGATAATTAGACTTTTAGAGGCAACATCTTCAAGGAATCACACCAAGACATTTTGCTAAAAGTATGTTGAGTTTTTAACTAGTGTAATAAGGGCAATGAGGTGTCCGATGCATTGAATGTTAATGATTTGTAGTTTTGAGCAAGTTTGTGATGCATTTTCGGACTTGTAAATGGCCTTTGAGTTTTGGTATAGGCTTGCTATTGATTTTTAGCCTTTTGGTGCTTTTGACATTTAGGAAGCATTCTTTTAGAGCCTTTGCTTGTGTGAACGATGTTATGATGATGCTTGTGCTTCGTATATATGGTCGATGATGTGTATTTATGTTGTATGTATGTTAGGGCAAGTTTCGGGATGGTTTCGGAGGGCGTAAAGTGAATTAAACCCGCTTTTTAGAAAGTTGCAAGCCCATGTATTTTGGAACGCCCTTACCTGTTTCGAAACAATGGCATGTAATGGCCTTGGTGTTTTGGAAGAGTGAGGCTCGTTCTGGAACATTTTGCCTCTATGAACCATCGTACTAAAATGTATTTTGTGGGGTTTCGAAACGCACTTGCGTATCGAAATGGTCAGATATGTTTCGAAACGGCTGTTCCGATACGAGCATTTCTGTTTCGAAACATTTCACCGTTGGATATGTATTTGAATTGTACTGAGTTTCGTTTCTTGCATTTTGATCCCTATTTTCCTTGCATGCAATTGAATGAGTTGTAAATGTCTTTGTGAGCTGAAATTTCACCCAGAAGTATGTAATGAATCTAATTGAAGATTTGTAACTTGAGTTTGGTGAAAGTCCTTGTAAATTACCAAATTTACAAAATGGTCCTTAATTCTTAATTGATTCTAATTAATTGGCAATTGTGTTGATGTCTTATCCGCTGTTTGTGTACGAACACCTAAGAACCTAAATTGCATCTAGACAAAATAAAAAGAAAAAAATGTCGTTTATTAAGGTAAAATTTTTTGATTTACTTTAATATTCCCCGTGTGATCCGTTCGGTTCGGTCTATCAGTCAGGTCGGGTCGAGGGGGTTACACCTCTACCCACTGGTAGTGAGGTTATAAGGACGACAAGAGCGGTAAAGATCATTCTAATGAAGTAAAATCTTTTTATTACCAATGCGATATTATAAATCATTGATCTCGTACTTATCATGCGTTGAAAAATCAACAATCATTAAATGATAAAGAGAAGAAAATAGAAGCAAATTTTGTTTGCGAAAAATGACAAAGATGATATTGATCCAACTTTATTTGGACATTGTTGGTCCAACTCATGTGGACGTTGTTAATTTTCTTATAACTCTTGAAGGGAATCAATCATCTTCTAATTATTCTCATAATTTTGAAGAAAATTATTTATCTTTTTATTTACTTTTCTTTTTGTTTATTTACTTTACACACATCAATTATTTACGTTTTATATATTATGTTATTTATTTATTTTGTTTAACATGATCACTTGTCAAATACAATTTATGGTGACGATTTATGCTCAACATGAGCATAAGATATATTTTCTCATTTAAATGCATGAGAATAATATGAGTACTATATTTTAAAGTACTGAAAATATCGATGCTTTAGAAGAGCAATAAATTTTTGAGAGAAAGCACATTATGAAAAGTGTAGAATTGCGAATATTGCAAAAATTACCGCTAATGGTAATAATATCGTCACCACTAGAAGTGGAAATTTTAAGAGAGCAATATGAGTTCGCAAAATATCCCTTTGAGAATTATAGATGACATATGTTATCAATTGGCATTTGAAATAAGTCAATGTAAATATAAGTTCGGTAGCCAAAAGGTCAGTTGAAAGCTCTAGAAAAACTATATATTGCTACCAAAAGATAATTTTTATTGAAAGCTCTGAAAGAGCTAAAGATATTCCTATTCAAAGGAATAATTTTGATGGTCGTACTTGACATGTATATACACAATTTAGAAATTTAGAAATGTATATACACAATTGTATATAGTTGGTATGATGGGTTAGACCATCCTGATCAATAATGATGCGAAAACTATTGAGATTTATATGCACATTTATTAAAAGAACCTAAAGTTCTTGTGGTGATTGTTCTCAAAGGAATTGATTAAATTCCACTTATTGAAAGAACACGGAGTTTTTGTGTTGCTTGTTCTCAAAGAAGATGATTAAGATCCCACTTACCAAAAGAACTTAAAGCACTTGTACTAAAATTGAGATTGCATGTCTTGCATATCTGAATGAAATATGGGCTCATATATCTGTAAATGTGGAAAATTTTATATGATTTTAGTAGATGCATCTACATTGTTTTATCAACTTACAACTAGAAGTTTGTGAGATTGATTATAAAAGGGTTCAGATTATGCAGTTAGACTATTCGTCTTGCAAAAACTAGTGAGTTTATATTTTAGGCTATATCAGTTGTTATAAAGCCTATTAATTATGAAAAAAATACAATTAGTAAAATTTTAATTGGATGCATCCTCATTAATAGCTAAACTATGAGAACAAAACAATTATTATTTATATGGTGTTTCCATATAGTAACACTTATACACATCAAGTCAACGAGTTATAAACTTCCCGTTATGATTGGTTATTGGTCAGTAGCCATACATTTTCCTTTTTATAATTTTTGTATGTGCGATATATTGTTGAATTGCTCCACCACAACGCACAAAATGGGTAAATAAAAAGGGTTAAGAATATATATTGAGTATGGGTATCTTTTTATGTTTAATTTCTTAAACATTAATTGGAGAATCATTTATGACATGGTTTTTTTTCAACATAAAGGGGAGATAATAATCAGCTGGATAAAAGAAAAATGAATTATCATTATCTAGATCCTTGTATATGAACCAAAAGTTTATAAAATAATTTATTTTATTACATGTCAACTGCTAGACATATTTATTGGCCCAATGAGAGTAATTAAGTCTCATATATCAGCTGGAATGCTCTAAGTTTAAATTATATGTTAGAGCGAGAGGATGTAAATCATGCCTGAAGCATGATAGTTGAAATGGTTCCAACGATCAAAATTCTCGTAAATGGAAAGTAATATGAGACGGTCATATATTAGAGGCGGGTGCTCCTGAAGAGACCTAAGACATAACTAATAATAAAATTCTAGAAGAGTTTCAAGTACCTGAAATAAAGATTGAAATCTTGAAGAGACCTCGATGAGTTATGTCACTACGAGAATGTAACTAAAAATAGAAAAGTTATGGACAACGATTTTACAAACAATTTTACATGAATTTATATAGAAGTTAAGAAAGATAATGAGGATCTTGTATAAAAATCTATCCATAAGTATAGATATTGAATTGGCCAATATAGAAAGACGCTTTGAACTTCTAAAAGAGAAGTATTTGTAAATACGACATAATTATAATTTATGAAGAATTTTAAATACTTTATGGTTGATGTAATTACTTTGGCAATTATGAAATATTTTATGTGTCTAATCATTTTTTGGATCCATATAAAAAGAAAGTTATCCTTGACGGATTTAAAATGCTAGAAGCATTTGAAAATTTCTGAGGAAATTTATTTAGACATGTCTCATTGAATATTTTGGCGCATTTGATATAATCACCTTAGTGAGTACTAATTGAGGAAATACTATAAGAATGATCACATTTCCTTATGCTTTTTGTAAAAGAAGTTTGGATCAAGATTCATTATGATAATTTAAATATTATTAAAACTCCTGAAGAGCTTTCAAAGTATTTGGTTATTTAAGGAAAGAATTTAAGAAAAAAGAATCTTGAGATGTGATTTTGTCTCGACCTAAAGATTGAGCACTTAAATATGCGTTTTTGTCTATGAATGAACATAAGTTGAAAGAATCTTAAAGAAGATTCAATATGAATAAAGCATATCTATTGTAAGTTTGTAGGATGTGAATAAAGATAATTATATCTTTTCTTGGTTCTGAAGCATCATATATTAATTGGTCAAGAAATATCCATAGATATACAAAGATCATTACCTTTAGATCTTCAAACATTCATTGATGCCTCCTTAAGTGTCGTAGAAATAATTGTTATGCACGAGACAAGCTAAAAATGTGTTTAGCTAAGACCATTGACCCAACATATCAGAAAGATATGTGGATTTACTTTCACAAGATATGATAAAAAGCTATCTTGTGTGAAGATAATGCAAGATGTATATCGCAATTTTAAAGGTGGATACATCATGTAATATATTACTCCAAAGTTTCATCCCTCACGATCTTTAGAAAAATAATATTCAAGATTGAATTATGAAGATTCAAAGATCTTCTGTGATGTTTTCATGAGGGGGAGTAGATACGCGTTGCACTATTTTCCCCTTAACCGAGGTTTTGTCCCAATGTGTTTCCATGTAAGGTTTTTAATGAGGCAACATGTTATGCGTATCAAAGATGTGTGTACTCTTTTTCCTTCATATATTTATCATATTATTAATATAATTATTATATTAACTATTTAATATAATTATTTACATACCCGTGTTAACCTCTATGAATTTTTTTTGTAAATTTTTAAATGCTAAATTTTTAATATGTTCAAATTTTTAATTTTTTTATTACTTGTGAAAGATTGTCAAGTAAATTAAAGTAAACAATAAAATAAATTTAAAAATTTTATAATACTAAAAGGAATTTATATCATAAGTTTAACCTACTAAAATGTTTTATAAGATGATAAACATTTTATAAATCAAAGAGTTTATATTATTAGTTTAACGTACTAAAAGTTTAACCTATTAATTTTCAAGCAATATGCAATCTCAACATATAACTTATAAACATCATAAATATAATATTAATAAAAATTACATTGAATATTAAAATAATATTTAAATATGGGTAATACCATTTAAATGTTAAATTAATATTGAATAAAAATATTTAATTAATTTACACCACATATATTTAATCATCTAATTAAATTCAATAAAGGATTCAAGTGAACAAAATTCATTAATATAAGGCAATATGGTTTAAAGGGGTGGGAATTGACAAATACCTAAGAAATCCAAGGGAATCACATTCCCAATATTTAATGAAAAAAGCGCTAATGCTGGGAATAGAATATTATCCCTTGGAGGAAATGCTCCATAACCAAACGTGGGTATGTGAATTCGGAAAAGATCATTTTCTCATGTAATAATCTTTTCCGCGAACCAAACGCCCCTTAAGTTCATGGAAAAATCACACAACTTATAACCCATTTCCATGTGTGAATTTTTTTGTTGTATAGTAACAAATTTTCAACTAATCAAATAGTTTTATAGCATCGATATCTGATTTATTGGTTGATTAATTCGGATCAAATATTATAGGGTCATTATGAGAACGACCCTCTCTACCTAATTTGTTTCATACATAACGTTAGAATTCAAATAGTAGTTGTTCAAATAATTTTTTAACTTTAAATTAATATATTTAAATGTATTTGAAATGAAATTATATTTTCAAAATTACAAATTTAGATTTAAAAAGAAAAAAGTGAGATTGCATTGAATTATTTCAATTGTAATATAATACTAACTAAAGCCCATTGTGTTGGTAGAGCTGGGCTTAGACTTAAAGCCTTTACTACCTTCCATTAGGCCTGCAAAGTCTTAGGGCCAACAAACAAACATCTATAATTCCATTGTTGAGGTGGTAATTTATTTTAGTTTGGTACGGAAATTTAGATTTCAAATTTTGGATTTGAGTTTTTTAAATGGTGTAAATTAAGTAATAAAATGCCCAAAAAAGTAATATTATTTGTTTAATTCATTGATTTGTTAGATGCTTGTTTAGTACAGGTCTTGAAATTTCTTATATAAATTTGGATTTGATTAATCTATGCGTTCATTTTTTTTTTTAATTATGGTCATGTTTGGTAAATAGCGGTTTGAGCAAAAATTAGAGGTTTGACTAGTCAAATCCGCTAATATTAATGTTTGGTAAATAGCGGATTGAAAGAGCGGATTGAAGTGAAAAAACTAATTTTAAAAAACTCCTAATATGAGCTTTTTGAGATTAGAAGTTTGATATTAGAGTTGAAATGACTCTTTTACCCTTAACAATTACCAAAAATCTCCAAATAACCTAAATTATATAATAATATTTTTTAATATAAATAATAACATATTAAATATTGGGCTTATTTATTGTTACTACTAATTTATATGGTGACATTTGTAAGTTAATTCTATTTTTTTATTATCACATATTTATATGTGCATATAAAAAATTTAATAATTATATAAATAATAAATTAATATATAAATCTTTCAAATATGTTTAGAAAATTTATATTAAAAAATAATTTTTACAAATCTAATTAATATTTATTAGATACAAAATATTAATAACTGATAAATTATTCAAACAAGTATTAAATATAATCATGTCTTTATATGTCATTTTGCTTATTTAAATAATTAAACAACTATCAGCTAACAGTTAATTTTACCAAACATTTTTATACAATCAGCTAATACAATCCGCTAGTCAAATCAGCTAATGCAATAAGCTATCAGCTAATGTAATCCGCTATCAGCTATCCGTTAATTGCCAAACAGGACCTATGTATTGTATTGTATTGAATCTTAACTATTTAACTATTTGATTAATTCTAAACTCCTAATTTAAACTCTTAAACTTTAAACCACAAACTCTAAAATTAAGTTTTTATATCAAATAATAACCCACTAATACTTAAAAAAGTTTCACATCACAAATGCATTCAGTGCCAAGAAGAAGGTGATGGGTAGATAAAGGTGCAATATTCCCTCTTGAGTGTAGTATCCTACAAAACCCATTGGAAAGCAATAGGGTTCACAATTTTGGTTTGAAACAAATCAACCCTTTCTAGTTTCTATTACACCCATTGGAATTTGGAACTACCTTGTTTTTCAGCAATCCCACCTCCTCCGATATTCCTTCTCCTCTCTGTCAAAATACAAAATATTTTTCGAATCTTAAAACGGTTTCGACAACTTATCTTTAAAAAGACAAACACACATATATAAACATGTACTTATATGATTATTACATGCATGATCTCATTTACTTGGTCTAAACAGATATCTAAGAGAACCCTGGAAACCTGCAAGATGTTCCTACATGATTGCAACACGTTGTTCCTCTTAGATAATTCGAGTTCGAGCAACATAGTCTGTACAGTGTGTGCACATTTTTAAAAGGTTAAAAGTAACGATGAGATACTACCATGTATTCGCCTGGTTTCTGAGTGTGTCATCGCCTGTTGTGTAATGGGTTTGAGCCTGTTGGGACTCTTCGTTTCTCCTCCAAGTGCTTGGCTCGGGCTGACCCTGGATTTAGAACCCGGTGGCGGTGAACTGTGCTGGCTTGTCTGCTGCCTCTGGCTGTAGGGTTTTTCCGATTCGGTGCTGCTTCAATCCTGGGAGTGAAGAGAAGGAGAGTAATAAAAACAAGGGAGCAAAGTTGAAAGCGATTCATCTTTTTGTTTCAAATTTGATATTGAAGAGAGATAATGGGAAGGTGGACATCACCCCAACCAAGCTTTTGTTCTGTTACATATACAATATGGGAACGGGGAAGGCTTAATTTTGGTCCATTTCTTTTAAATACGGTAACTAGGGGTCAATCGGAGACTTTAGTAAAAACTTTCGAGTTGATTGAGTCTCAAATCATATTTTACGGTAAAAATCATCTGCCCCTAATCATGTCTCCTTCTATGCCCCTGCCTAAAAAATAGTTAAAAATTAAATCTTGCCTCATAACCTTAATTTTTATATCCTAAACTCTGAACCCTAAAAAATATACCCTACCCCTAATTCCCTACACTCTAACCTTAAGCCTCAACATTAAACCTTAAACCCACTATTTTAAAGTGGAGGCACAAATGGGGGAAAACTTAGGGGGCATATGATTTTCATCCCATATTTTATAATTTGAATTTTATTTAAATTTTTTTAGTGAAGTCTAGTTTATAAAGTTTGAGTTGAGTCAAGTCACACTGTTCAAATTTAATTATAAATATTTATAATATTATGATACCGATTTATTTAAATTTAAATGATTTTCTATAACCATATACGATATACATAGGGGTGAGCAAAACTCGACTCGAATAAAAAAATTGATTTTTTTTTCAATTTTGAGTTATTCGAGTCAACTCGAGTAACTCGAAAAAATTTTAAGTTCGAGTCGAGTTGAAATTTGCCCAACTTAAAAAACAGAAAAATCAAATTTTACAATTTTGCAATTTAGTTCATAATTTCATTTTTCTTCAATCCCCCTTCATTTTAAGTCTATTTTTGACCAAATTTAAACCACATATTTCTAAATCAACGTAGAATACTTATTTATCGTCAATTTATATTTTTTAAAAAATAAATTTCATATTTTTTCAATTCTGCCCCATAACTTTGGATGAGTTCCTCATTTCTTCAACCCCTCCTTCGTTTTAAGTTATTTTTTACCAAATTTGAACTGTATGCTCCTAAACCACCGTAGAATACATATTTAGCTTCAATTCATATTTTTAACAAATATATTATTTTTGCAATTTAGTCCTTTAACTTTACATTTTATTCAATTTGATCATTCAGTTGACTTTTTTGTAATTTTTTTCACATCAATTCATTGACTCATTTATAGTCCCATCAATATTTTATCCCCAAAAGTTCTTTATTTAAAAATAATATTATAAATATATTTTAGAAATTTAGATGATATTTTTTATTAAATAACTCTACAAATCTTACTTATACATGTGAAAATAATATGAAGAAATATATATGCATATCTTATATGACTAGAGAAAGTCGTTTAAATTGGAATCAAATTGTACTATAACATGGTAAATAATTACAATTAGATTTGTATAGGAACTCGAAAACTCGACTTGGCTCGAACTTGACTCAAATTTCATAAACTCAACACGAATTGAAAAATTTTCAAATTAAATTCAAGTTGTAAAATATGACGCGTCAACTAGATTTACTCGAAATTTTTTTACTCGACTCGATCGAACACTCACCCCTAGATATACATATGTATTTCTTTATATTCTTTCATATGAGGTATACATATATCATGCAGTGTTGAGGGAGTCGACTTGAACTTGAAATCAGTCCACTAATTACTAAAAAATTCAAGTTATGCAAGTCTTATTTTATAGTTCAATCTTTATTTGAAAAAAAAAATCAACTCGATTTCATAAAATTACATTTCGATTCAAGTTTAGCCGAAAAATTTAATTTTTTTCATTCGAATTTTTTGAATCGAGTCGAATTTTACTCAATTCTAAGTATAATTTGATAATTATTAAAATTCAGAGTCTCATTAATAATAACATGAGATGAAATACGATTATGTGAATTTTTTGGGTAAAGAAAAAAAAGTTGTATAAAAGTATATAAAATCAACACCAATATCGAATATTGAACTCGTACTAAAAGGATTTTAAATCTCTTAAATTAATTATGGAAAATACTTTGAGACACAAGCTTGTGTAAATTTTAGTTTATATAAAACTTTTAATTTAGAGTTTATGGATTTAAGTTAAGTTTAAGGTTTAAAAGTTTAGTGTGTAGTTAAGGTTTATGGTTAGAATTTAAAATTTAAGGTTCAGGTGTTAAGGCTAGAGATTTATGTTTTAGATTTTATAGCCTAAATATGAAGGGTTGTGTAATTTTTTTATAGAGTTTGTGTATCAAAATATAACACATTAATTATTCAGGTTATATTTTGATACATGTAACATAAGTTGTGTAAAAAAAATACACAACCCTTCATATTTAAGCTATAAAATCTAAAACCTAAATCTCTAACCCTAACACACTAACAACTAAGCCCTAAACCTTAAACCCTAAACTCTAAATTTTAAATTCTACACCATACAACCTAAACCCCTAATCCCTAAACCAAAACCCTACATCTCTAAACCTTAAAATTAAAAGTTTCGTGCATCAAAGTATTTTCCTAATTATTCACCCATTTCAAAATACATGTAACATAAGCTGTGTAAAAAAAATACACAACCCTTCATATTTAAGCTATAAAATCTAAAACCTAAATCTCTAACCCTAACACACTAACAACTAAACCCTAAACCTTAAACCCTAAACTCTAAAATTTAAATTCTACACCATACAACCTAAACCCTTAATCTCTAAACCAAAACCCTACATCTCTAAACCTTAAAATTAAAAGTCTCGTGCATCAAAATATTTTCCTAATTATTCACCCATTTCAAAATTTTAAAAATTATAGTTGAAGTTATTTAATTTAAAATATATATAATATAATTATAAGACATAAATACCTTGATAATAAAATTCATTGTCTTTGAAATTTATGATTTTTTTTTTTCCGATTAAGTCGTGACCCTAATTTTATCAAGGACTTTCTATGTAGTGTAGATGTTCGACTTCAAACATAATTATTCAAGTTCGAGTTAAAACCAAGATTTTCTATACTAAATAGAAATGACTACATGCAGTATCGAGGTCTCGGGGGAATATATATTTATTTTGATGATCAAGAGATGTTTCTTTCATTTGCCACCGGTAACCCCTCAATACTGAGATTAATCTATAAGTAGCAATTCCAATGGACTTCAGTTTCTTTAAAACACCAATTTACTACCGGTTTGCAGAATGTGTGAATTCTGTGGTTCCTGCATACTGCATACATACCAATCATAGAGAAAAGGTAGATTGTATTTATCAAACTATCCAACATTGACAATGGAAATATAGCAGTTAATATCCACAAAAGGTAGGTTGACTACTTACCTTTCACTTTGTCAAAAGAAAATATGTTCCTAGATAAACTTTGATGAGTACCAAATCAGTGAACTGAAAGGTTACGGATACGAGTCCTTATTGTTGACTTGAATTTCGACTTGGCCAATCTAGGAACTTGTACCCTAGAAGTGAAGGCGGTAGATATGACTGAGTCGACGAAGATGGGTTATCTGGGGGATATATATAATCCTTTCCGTATCCAAGTTCCTTCATAAGCTTGGTTGGTGCATTCCTTAAATGAAGCGGCACTCCCTCGTTCTGTCCTACCGATTCCCTAACAACCTTTTGTGCAGCTCCGATGGCTCGATACACAGCAATAGATTTGGGAGCCAAAGCTAAGTAAGCAACACATTGTGCAAGAATCACATTACACTCGGGCATGCCCAAGAAATGACAAGCCTGGTAACAGGAAACAGCCTGGTTTAGGGCTAATGGATCAGCCAACCCGACATCCTCACTGGCAAACCTTATTAGTCTGCGAGCAATGTAAAGAGGCTCTTCGCCTCCTTCCAGCATTCTTGCCAACCAGTAAATCGCTGCATCTGCATCACTTCCTCGCATCGATTTGTGGAGTGCGCTGATCAGATTGTAATGCTCATCCCCTGCTTTGTCATATGCAAGATGCTTGCACTGGAGTGCCTCTTTAACATCATCCATTGTAACAACTGCTGTGAACAAACTGATCTCGTTTTCCTCACTCCTGGCCGAATCGAAATCCCTATCAAGCTCTAATCCTACACCTTTTTGTTTCAGTTGATTATCAGCCACTCGAGCAGCCGCAGTGGTGGCGGAGATTTCCAAAGCATTCAACGCCACACGAGCATCACCATCACAATTCATAGACAGAAATTCAAGAGCATCATCCTTAACATCCACCTTCATCCCTACGCTCCGTGACAATCCCTTCTCTTGATCATCAACAGCTCTCTTCAAAAGAGTTTCAACGTGATGGGGTTTTAAAGGATTCAATGTAAGAACCCTACACCTAGACAACAATGGCGTAATCAAATGGAACGAAGGGTTCTCCGTGGTAGCCCCCATAAACACAATGCTTCCATCTTCAATCACAGGCAAGAAAGAATCCTGTTGTGATTTATTAAACCTATGAACTTCATCAACAAAGAGTACAGTCCTCTTATTATTCTTAACTCTCATTTTCCTAGCTTCTTCAACAGCATCTCTAACATCCTTAACACCACTAGTAACAGCAGACAACGATACGAATCGATACAAAGACCGGTCTTGAGCCGAATTAACAATGGATTTAGCAATAGAAGTCTTACCAGAACCAGGAGGACCCCAAAAGATAATAGAGGGGATTCTATTACGATCAATAGCAGAACGGAGAAGAGAATTGTTACCCAGAATATGATCTTGACCGACTACTTCGAATACGGTACGAGGACGCATCCGTTCCGACAAAGGCTCATGGGTTTGATCAGTTTTGCCTAGTTGAATAATGGGTTTGGGATGCTGTAACTTTTGACGTTTGTTGTGGAGCGGAGATGGGGTGGCGGAATCATCATCTGGGTCGTTTTGGGGTAAGACGCGGATGCTTGGGGCGGAGGCGGAGGCGGTGGCTGTGGGTTCAGGGGATGAAGGGGAAGGGGAAAGCTTTGTGTGAAGATGGAAGAAGCGGTCGAGTTTGGGTTGGAACGGAGGAGGAGAGGGATTCGGGTTCGGATTCGGGTTTGGATTGGAGGGTTTGTGGGAAAGAATCCATTCGGTGGCTTTGAGTGTGGATTTGCCACCGGTTGCGGCAAGAGCTTGTGCTGCTAATTCACCTGAGAATCCCATACTTAAGAGCTGCTCCATCTCCATCGGAGCCTGGCACAAAAAGGAGATATCTTTCTTCTCGGATAAATACAATAAAATGGGCTCTTTTCAATACCTAAATTAGACCCTTCAAATTCCCTTATTGGCCCAACAAAAGAGGAATCTTTAAATTAATTTTCTTTAATCTTTATACAGATTATATGTATATGTTTATGCAGATTGAGTGGGTGGGCCTAAAAGAGTGATGGCACACCGCCTTTCAAGTCCTCTATACCGCCGCCTCTCTTCTTCATTTAGCACCACCACCACCACCGCCAAAGGCAAAGTTCCTCTTCTTTACAAAAGCCCTGAAATCAACGAATACAGTGGAGCTAAAGCGGTGACAGTCCAGGTCCTTTCATGGGGCAGGGGAGCTTCAGGCCAACTAGGCGGTGGCATTGAAGAAATCAGAATTTACCCATCCCCGGTTGTCAATCTCCTCTTTCCCGATGCTTCCTTTTCTCTCTCCCCAACCCCAGGTAAAATCTTTGATCAAAGCCAAAAGGAGCAAACTTTGCACTCGGTTGGGATATCATGCGGGTTGTTTCATTCGGGTTTGGTTGTGGATGGCAAGTTGTGGATGTGGGGCAAAGGTGATGGGGGTCGTCTTGGTTTTGGCCATGAGAATCCTGCATTTTTGCCTACATTGAATCCTCATTTGGATTCTGTTTCCTCTGTTGCTCTTGGTGGTCTTCACTCTGTGGCTTTAACTTCTAAGGGGGAGGTCTTTACTTGGTCAGTTCTCAGTCTTCCTACATTTCACTTGCTCAATACTTGCCTTTTTTGGCCTCTCTTCTTTTGTCTTGATCTAGTTCAAGTTATATTCCTGGATGAAAAGAACTTTGCTTTGTGTTATTCTCTCCTTTGAATGCTTAGCTGCCAACATTTTTGATAAATAGCTAGCTGAAACATACATTTGACTAGATATCAGAAACTAAGTGTACAGCATTTTATGTGAATTCAAGTTAATATACAAGATGCTATTGAGGTGACAGAAGAAAAATGTCAGTGGCACTGGAGTTCTACACTTCTAGCCTATGATTATGTAAGAAGCTTTCTTTTAAGTTTCAAAGAGTTGTGTGTATCAATGAGGCCGAAATCGTTTTGAAGATTCAACTCAAGATTGCTTCTGCAATAAACGACCCCTATTTGAATAGTTTATATCAGAATTTCGCATACTAGAAATTAGAGATAAAATCCATCTTTTCTGGATTGAAGCTTTTGATCAAACTAAATGGTTCTTTTATAATCATTAATTCTACAGCCTAGAGCTGTATGTGTTTTTTGTACACTTAAAAAAAAGAAGAGTTATGGAGTGAAAGCGATAGATAAAGAGGAAGATGTTAATTTGTGATTGTGATTGTAAGCTGGATTGGTGGAAATAATCTGGATAAAAGCAGACATTAATTAGCGATTTTCTGGTTGAGTTGATTTCTACCACTCATATGACAAGTGTGTTTGAGAGGCAGGGAAGAAGACAGTTATTATTATTTTTGTTTAACTATCAACTGAATATCATTACATGTTCTTTACAATGTAAGATTATTTCTAAAAGCCTTTTTATGGGATGAAAGTGGTCAAATTTTTGCTTAATTGGCAGTCCAGTAATTGAAAAGTCTGTGGTGGTCTTGCTTCAGTTGAATTGTTTTTGGTCAAAACCATTAATACAAACTATTCCTCTTTGTTAAAATGAAGTTTGCAGGGGTTATGGGGGTTTTGGTGCACTCGGACATCGCGTTTATCATAGAGAACTTGTACCAAGATTGGTAGAAAGCAATTGGAGTGGAAATTTACGTCATATTGCAACTAGTGGGACGCATACTGCTGCCGTTACTGAAAGAGGTTTCTATTGTTGTCTATCATCATAAAATAGATCTCGACTTTCTATACCTGCTGTGACCCTGCTATATGAAAATGAGACTCATGTCATCAATTAACTTGGTCAATTGCCTCTTTGTTTCTTTATATTTTAGGTCTTCTATTTGTCGATCTTTGAAAGCATGTTTTTCTTTTTGTCATTTTAATGACTTACATAAACTCTCTGTGCCAAGAATGTGGAAACAATTAAGAAATGAAATTTCGACACAACTAATTTCCACAAAGAGGAGGGGAAATGTTATGTGTTGCGTTTGTAGGCAATATTATTATTTGTGCTCATTTCTCACATTGTAGGTTTTCAACTTCATATTTTTTTGTTGCTTTCCCCCATCTGAATCCAGCTGTTATTCATTGAATTAGGTGACTTATACACCTGGGGACGAGATGAAGGGGACGGCAGATTAGGGCTTGGTCCCGGTCGTGGCCCAAATGAGGGAGGTGGGCTTAGTATTCCATCCAAAGTGAAAGAATTACCTACTCCTATCGCTGCAGTTTCCTGTGGCGGCTTCTTCACAATGGCATTGACAGAGGATGGACAACTTTGGAACTGGGGTGGTAATGTGTCTCAATATTTGACATTTCCTTTTGTTATTCCTATGGATATTTAGTTATCTTTATATCGATTTCCTTTGACTTGTTTTCATTCGATATTACTTTGGCTTATTTCTATTTTATCCATTACATGACGAATTACATTCTCGGAACAGTTCCCTTAATATTTATAAAATTTTCTTCATGTCTACTCAGCAAACTCCAACTATGAGCTTGGAAGAGGTGATAAAGTTGGTGGTTGGAAACCCAAACCAATTCCTAGCCTTGAAAGCACTCGTATTATTCAGATAGCAAGTGGTGGATATCATTCTCTTGCATTAACAGGTAAAACCAGTTCCATGAGTCCCTTTTGATTCTCTAGTCTTTTCCTTTTATTGTTCTACTAGAATTATCGATTCTTGGTGCTGTTTTATATTAGATGAAGGTAAAGTACTTTCATGGGGCCATGGCGGACATGGTCAGTTGGGTCATTCTTCTATAGAAAATCAGAAAGTTCCTGCAATAATTGAAGCTTTGGCTGATAAGCGTGTTATCTATATTGCCTGTGGAGGTTCATCTTCGGCGGCTTTAACTGGTATGTCACGTATATGCTTTTGATACATATATGTGCATTAGATAGCTCAAGGTTGAAGTTTCAGTCATATTAACAATTTAGCCATGAAAAGTGTCCACCCTCTACTGCTTTTGTATTTATGCGTCACAGATGTCCTCAGAAATAATGTCAGCTTTTAAGTAATACAGTACATAATATACACATACACCCACATGAAGACAGTAGGTTGACTTGAACCTCAGTTCCGTACACATCCCTCTAAACCAGCCACTGAGGCTCGTAGTTGGATACAGTTCTTTCCACTTCTCTGATTCTTGCAGCATGGTAATCACGGTCATGTTAATGCATTTTTACTGATTTTTTTTTGTTCTAAACAGATGAAGGAAAGTTATACATGTGGGGGAATGCAAAAGATTTACAACTGGGAGTTCCTGGGCTGCCAGAGGTTCAAGCAAGTCCTGTTGAAGTCAATTTTCTAATGGAGGAGGATGGATTGGGACCCCAGAAGGTGCTATCCGTTGCAGTCGGGGCATGTCATGCAATGTGTTTAGTCTTGAGATCACCTTGTTAATGATGATGTGATTCAGGTAAAGGCCTCTCAGGCTAAAGAAAAATCACGAATGAATTGCTTGCAATTTTGTTTTGAAGGACAAAAGAGTTCCAAGGTTGAGTTGATTTTGAAAGTATTAGAGAATGTGATATGGATCTCCATTGTAACATTGTTTTAAGCCCTCTTATATATTTGCTGTCTACTGGCCATTATAAGGTGCTGTTGCCAGGTTTGTGTTCTTCATTCAAAATGAAGCAGTGAGAGTGAAAATGGCATCCAGTACATTAGAGCCTATGACATCTGTTCATCATCTCTGTTGACAGTAATATCGACTTCTCGACTACATAACATCTTGATGAATGCAGATGTGTTTTAGCTTGCTCTATACTTCAATCTCCCTTTGCCTAGTAAAAATGAAATAATGCTAAATCTATTTCATGCTTCATTGGATTCGAGATTACTATTAACTTTAACCTGAGACCACCGTAGCTTGATTTTTCCCCAACATGATCATAATTTAGCACAAAATTCAAATGTAAAAACGAGCTACTATGTGTGTTATCTAGGATGTATGACCAAAACCAAATGCCTACCTTTGAAAAAAGTTTTCTGCAATTTTGGCACAATATGCATGTTTAGACTTAAATGCTGGAGGAACACGAATCTAATCTCGTGCTTCAAGAGTGATCGAATAAGCATGTAGCAGTAGCAAGTTCAATAGTGATCGAATAAGCATGTAGCTCCTCGGCAGTAGAATCACCAGCCTACTCAAACAAAAAATAAGAAGCCCAAACAAGTCAAAATTCCAAAATGCAAAAAAGACACATACAAAGTTTTACCTTAAACTTGCGAGCCTGGCCTTGTAAGTCTTAAGCTCTGAACATTGGTTTGAAGACCTTCAAGACAAATTTTAAGCCTTACAAGGGTTTTTCTCCGTGGTGGTGGGTTTGCCTCTGTATTAAGTGGGGTTGACTTGAATTGAAGCTCAAACAATATAAACTATTAAAAAACACAACTAAATTCTATACAAGTCCTCGTAATATGTGTTTTTCTACGGATTTAAGTCCGTCTAGTATTGTTTTGAAAAGCGTTTTTGGGCCAAAAATATTTTTAAAGTCGGAAGTAATGATAAACAAACGATGTGATATCTTTAGTGATAATTTAATTTCTTATAAGTTTAAAAATTAGATAAATAGTTTAAATACCTAATATGTGCATATAGTTTTTAATTTCCGATATTCAATTCTGTTTTTGAGAATCTATTGCAATAGAGTCTGCAATTTTGTTTTGTAGGACAACAGAGTTCCGAGGTTGAGTTCATGCTGAAAATGATTTTTAAACGAGGTTAGGCAACATATCCCCATTGTTTCATGTTTAAGCAATGTACATGAATTTGCTGCCTACTGACCATTATAAACTGCTGTTGCAGGATTCGAATCTTTATCCAAAGCAAACCGGTGACAGTTCAACTGTAAAAATGGTATCCTGTACTACTTAACAACCTATGAGGTCTGCTCATCATCTCTGCTGTCACTGATACTACGCAACGTCTCGATGAAAGCACTTTCATTTCAATCTCCCTTTAACTTACGCAACTCGACAACAAAAGCTAAATTCATTTCATGCTTCATGTGATGAGCCGAGGCCCTGCTGAAACACAGTTATATATATGCTATGCAGGCAGGCAGCTGTCTTCGACAGTATAATCATGAATACCACAAAGATGGCATTGTTGGAAGAATCAGATACAAATTCTGAACATGAATTGTAAAATAGACATGAAATGTATAGGAAAAGAATAGATATACCCAACATTACAATTAACATTCAAAACAGCAGACATCCTATTTCTAGAAACTAAGAATGTCTTGACCAGAAACCAACTTTAGCTTAACTTGTCCTAATTTGGTGGACACTGGTATCCTGGAGGTGGATTTTTGCCACAAGCATATATGACCTACATGGCAATTGCCATTACCATAACGGCGTAGAGAAACCAGATCCTGATTGCATGTGCTTAAGCAAATGGCACATTCAAAACCTAACGGTCCATCAAGCACCGGACAACAAGCATCTGTTGTGTTTCTGCCTATACCAATGTGCACTAGACCTCCTAACACATTCACTGAACCTGAGTGTCTACTGGGAATGTTACCATCCCCTGTGTTGGCAGCAGCTGCATCACACGGGTTTGGATTATAAGGTGTTGGGGATGGAGATAAGGGTACATAGGGTGGCGGTGGCATTCCAACTGGAGTCGGCTCAGGTTAAGAAGCAAGGGAAGAGAATAAAGATCCCACGTTGAGAAGCAGGATAAGCAAATTGGCTAAACTAAGTTTCCCCGGCTTCTATCTTCAGAGTGAATCCATCAGCTTAATTCATTTTCACTTACTCTTGGCCAACCATGCACTTATCGATAGATCATGCAAAAGGCAGACAAAGAAAGCAAATGAAAAATGTATTTTCCCTGCTAATTTATTGGAGACTCCGACTTCACTAACCCATTTCAAACACTGTCACCGACCCAGCTAGCAAAAACTAAACCAAAATTTCAAACATCCTATCGGCACAACTAAATTTTCCAACATGCCAAAAACATTCCCCTTAATTAGAGTACAAGTAATGATGCATAATATCAAGGACCAAAACCAAGGATAAGAGTAACCCGATGATCATAATTTCAGTACAATATTCCAATGCCAAAACCACCTACAATGCATGAGTAAATATAAATGACTGCCTTTTAGAAATGCCCCATGCATATTAAGGACTTAAGAGGTGCAAGATGAATCTGATATTGTGGTTCAATATTAATCAAACACATAATAATATACTTGCATGACCGACTATCAAGTCACGGGTTTCATTCAAATAAACCGATCATGACATGTGTGCATGCTTAGGAGAGAGAAAAATGAAGTAAAAGGGTATAGATAAATAGCAGTTCTCAATATTCAGGGTCATTAACTAAATGCCCGAAGTCTGGCTTACAAATGTAACACCAAAGTTCTCTAAAGCTGTTTTAAACTCATCTGACAATATGAAAACCTAATGCTTTTGCCAAGTCAAATAGCTGAACATAAGAAAAACAACCTCACTTCTTGTCTTCTTTCTCAGCCTCGGCTGCCTTCTTCAATCTGGCACCAATATGGCGCTCATTCGTACGTTCAACACGAAGCTTGTTGTATGCCTTGAATGACTTCATCTCCTCAGTTACCTTCACCAGCTCCACAGAAGGCTTCTCACGAGAAATAGGCATGTATGATCCTTGGACTTGGGTAGCAGTTGCAAGCTCCTCGGCAGTAGAATCACCAGCCTACTCAAACACATATAGAACAAACAACAATTAAGAACAACAATCAAGTTAAAATTCCAAAATGCAAAAAGACCCATACAAAGTTTTACCTTAATCTTGCGAGCACGTCTTGGGAAGACAACGAGCTTGGCCTTGTAAGTCTTAAGCCTCTGAACATTGGCTTGAAGACCTTCAAGAGACCGGTTCTTACGACGGTGATCGACTGCAATACCAATGGTAGGGGCAAGTTTCTTCGAAATACCAGCAGCCTGGTCAGAGAAGATGGTTACAACGGCACATTCAATAAAACCATAGGCAAACAATACCATATCCATTTACAAGCTAACATAGGCCACCAATAAGATTCATTGTACTTGGTAGTGATGCCATTGATATTTAAACCAGATCAAATTGAAAACCCTAAATCCAGAGAAAATAAAAGAACATACTTTAAGCTCTTCAAGAGTGAAACCCCTGCCAGCTCTCAACTTCATGTTGTACTTCAAAGTCTGACCACGGACAATCGGTCGTAGAGGTCCAGCAGTTGGCCTTGGGAAAATCTTCACGGCCTTCTTTTGCCTTGCTGCAAATCCCAAAACCCCAAACACAAATCAAATTTCAGCCGTTCACAAAAACGGATAAAGATAAAAACCCAGAGTAGAATAGCTCACCGGTTCTTCTTCTAGCCTTTCTTGCAGGCTGATTGAACCATGTTTTCACATAGTTCTGCCAATGCTTCTTGAAATGGCCATTGGGTATAACATTGTTATGCTTAACCATGGCTTACCTGCCATTTAACATTACAAAGAAACCAAATGATTATAGCAAATTGAAAAGAAAATTGGGGGAGAAGGAAAGGGAGAACCTTTGGCTGTGATGCTAACCGGAGATACAGATGGAGGATGGCGGCGCAAACGAAGATTTTAAGCCCTTAGCTTCTTATTAGGGTTTTTCTCAATAGTGGTGGGTTTGACTTTGCAAGTAAGTGGGCTTAACTGAAATTGAAGCCCAAATAACAAAGTATAACCGTCGAATTCTATGGTTTTGACGATCTAGTCCGTTTAATTTTCAAACTTTTCATTCCTCAGATCATATTTTACGTTATTTTGTTAAATAATTTGAGCTTTTGAAAAAACGTAGAGATGTGAATTAAGCAGCGATTCTAATTTCTAGGGTAATTTATTCTCTATCGATGATTCAGATTCAAACAATTTAATCTATAAAAAATTATAAGAAGCATACATGACTAGTCGACTATCACCAAGTGAAATACTAAAATACAAAATTTATAAATTAAAAAATAAAATAAATAAATATTATTTCTATAAAATGATTTATTTCTATAAAAAAAACTAACCCACGCGCCTAATACTATAAAAATACATTTAACTTCTCATGAAAAATCATTAGTCTTTATTAACAACTAATTGGTCTAGTAGGTGAGACATTAAATCATATAAATAAGGTCAAAATTTTGAGTTTCAACATTGTGAATGAACCGGATTGACAGAGTGGCCTCAAAATAAATATTTACGGTACTTGATTTGAATTAGTCAACAAATATATTTTGATATTAATGAATATAAAAAAACAATTTTCTTTGAAGTATCATTATATTTTTAAAATATATAAAATTACATATATTCATAGAATGTTTTTTTGTTAAACTAGATATTTAGTTACTAAACTTTCGACATATTTTTATTTTCGTCATTCAACTATTAAAAAAAATCAATAATAATCATCAAACTTCTATAATTTTTCAAGTCAGTTGAATTTTTTATTTTTAAAACTCACTTTAATATGTTTTACCTTTTTATTATCATTTTTGACTTCCTTCTTCATAATCGTTTAATTGTTATTAATCATCATTTGTGATGTAATTGAGATAAAAAAAATTCCTTTCTCCCTTTATCTTAATTTGGTTTTATTGAAACTCTTTCGAAATCAATAAAACTCATGCCAAATTTTTTACTTTAACTTGATCCGTTTTATTCAGTCTTTTTAACCTTTCTATTGCTGGGATATGGATTTGGAAGAAAATTCTCCAATACTAGTGGATTGAATATATATATATAATTATCCGGATGGCTTACGGAATACAATTCAGATTGTAGATTTAGATATATGTGAATATTTTATCTATATTTTGTGATATAAATATAAATTGCAGATTTAGATTATATTTAGATTCGAATGTTTAAATTACAATTCATTGTAGATTCAGAGCGGATGAGGAAAAATGCTATATATATCCAGCAACCGAATCCACATTACTTATACGGATTGTAGACTCATTTATCTGAATCTGAATCTAAATTATAAAATGAAGAATATGTTGTTTCTAAGGAGATTTGAACTTTAGCCACCTAAAATTTTAGCATATTAAAATTCAAATTCGAATTTTCACGGATTCAAATACTCACATATGATTCAAAATTTCAAATTCAATTATTCGATGGATAATAACATATAATTAGAATATTAATAATAGAAAAAAACATATTCGGATTTTCAGATTCAGATAATTAAAAAATATATATTCTACTTGTTGTTATTCCTAAACTAGTCACATGAGTTCAATCATAACATTACAAAACTACTAATAATATTAAAAGTATCTAATTCTTTCTTAAGTAATATAAGATTACAACATTGCCAAAATACTAACACTATTCACAAGTTCCGAACTCGAGTCATAATCGTAATTAAACGAAGAAAAAATAGCTAATGAACTTTAATCCTGTAAAGAAGGAACTAAATTATGCTTAGCACGAGGGTTTATGCCCAGACAGCCATATAAGACATTAGACCAGCGCCTAGTAGAAGAGAAACACTGGCACTTACTTTAAGTATTCTATTGTTTAGGAACTTTGGGTTCATGAAATCAACAGCCAAAAGATTCACCAATGACATATATATCAAGATCCCGGCCGACGCCGCGCTGAATATCCCTTGAATGATGAGAGCCTCGGGGTTGTTCTCGTCATATATGTCCGTTATCACTATTCCGATACCGATTCCCACCGGCGTTGTGACACTGAAAAACACCGACATGATCGCCACATTCCACACCGGTAATTGTGCCTGGAAACAACATGGAATGGTAAGGACCGAGGTACGAGTTTGAATATGTGTAGGATACGAGTGTGTCCGACACGGATAACATTGTTACCTGAGAAATGCATCCACCAATTCCGATGCCTTCGAAGACCTGATGAACCGTGAGTGCTGCCAGCAGTGGTTTTATTTGCTTCGGATCATCAGAAGTACCCAAAGCTATCCCGATTATCACCGAGTGCACCAGTACTCCGAATTCCAAAACCTTCAAAACGCATCATCTCTATAACATCAGCTCGAATTCATGGTATTTATCGAATTTTTTGTGGTAGTTTGGAAATAAGAACAAGTACCTGAGACAACACTCGGTATCGAATAACCTCGGATGAAATTGGAGGTTGGGACATAGAAATTGAACGATTGACATGTTCACTTACCCCTGTTCTCTCCTCATCCCGGCTAACCTGTCGGGTGATATGATTTAAATGAGAGTTGGAGTAATGAGAAGTGAGAAACACATCGGCCATCAATGTGGCAATGGCAGACACCATGGCCACCAATCCGGCAAACGGAAACTTCCTCCAAGGATAATCATCGAGGCAAGGAGATGTCAAGTACCTGGTGGCATCGGGGAAGACATGGATAAAGCCGGTGGACAATATGACGCCGGAAGCGAATGCCTTGATAACAAAGAAAACATTCCTCTCGGGACGTAAAGCGTCGATTGTTTTCCCTAGGAGAGGAAAGCTAACACCCATGGCTCCGGCAAGAAACACCCACACTATAGCAATCACCTTGTATTTGAGCGCCAGAGGCTCATTTCGACTTCGCTCTTTGGTTTCGCATGTGCACCCTCCTCCAACCACGGAAGGAAACAAGACCACAAAGCAACAAAGGAATGCCAGGAACCGAGTTTGTTTAACATCGACCATGGCCGGAAACCGGAATCGAAATCGATCCGAGAGGGTAAAGAGAACGAAATGATCCAAGAGAGAGTGAAGGAGCTCAAGTCATTATGACTCCATGATTTTCAATTGAATTTGTGAGTGGTGGAAGGAGAATGGTGCCAATTCAACGTGATAATTGTTGTGATTTAAAAGGATTTCCCAAATTAAGAAAAAAGCAAAAGTTTTTAGAGAGAAAAGAAAGATGAGTTTTGAGAACATGGAGAGGTGCTCAATGAATGTCGCCATTAAGAAGAGAATTTAAAGCTCTCCCTTTGCCACGGCCATTAGAACAAAATGTGGACATTCTTTCACGGATTGGGGGGGGGGGGGGGGGGTATTTTTGGAAAGAATATGGTGATTATTCATATTGAAACATAATTAAAATTTAAACTTTATTTTCACCAAATATTTAAATTCATTTATCAACTCTCAATTGATTTAGTGGGATAAAATATTAAATTTCTAAATAAAGTTAAAAATTTAAATTTTGACAGCATGAGAATTGAGCAAATTGAATTAAAAGGGTCATCTTATAATGTGTCTATGTGCTATTCGAACAGGGTAATCAATCAAATGATAAAAAAATTGATAATTATAAGAAAGATTAAATTTCATTGGCTAAAGGGGTTATTTTGTCCTTGAGTTCGACCCAAATTAGCAATGTTGCATTTCGCACGAAAACGCGTTTAATTAGGTCCTTCAGTTCGCACATTGTAGCAAATTAACCTTTTTATTAACGTTGACCGACAGAACCGTTAGTCTGTCGTTACATTTGAACGCCACAACCGTCTTCAACTCGTGGCATGCCACGTCAGCGTTGAAAAGTCAAATTGCTTACGTGGCAAATAAATAAAAAAATATAAAATTAATTTTTCATATTTTTATTTTTATATTAATTTTAAAGTAAAGAGTTAAAAAAATTCTAGATATAGAGGAGATAAGAATCGAACTTGATTAATAATCACCAAATATAATATATAACGTAATCTAAATAGTACGAATGTCGCTTCTTTTTTCTTACGCGGGATTTGCTTTGAAACTTTAAAATCTCAAAAGCTTTTTTGTTTCAATTATAGAGCCTACGATGGAAGATTTTTCAGGGACTTAAATTTCATGCAGATGGCTCAGCAGATACAATAGTTAGTCTTTAAGCAAGAGTACTTCGAGAAATTAGTAGTGATTTCTGCTGAAAAATTATTGATGCTGCACTTTCAGTGATTGCAGCAAAACATGAGATGCTTGAGCCTATCTATCTTAGTCCAGATGCTTGTGAGAGAATAAGTTATGATGTGATAAGAGCACTTGCATATTGCTGCCCAAGGTTGCATAGGCTTTGATTGTCAGGTGTTAAGGAAGTTAATGGAGATGTTATTAATTAGCGCTTTGGCTAACCATTGTAGGCAGTTAAAGGACGTTAGGTTTGTGGAATCAGACGACATTTATAGGTGTTTGAAAGTGAAATGTCAATGCAATTTGTTAGCTCTGTAATTGAAATATATTTTTTTTTAATTTTAAAGTTTTAAAACAAATCTCGGGTAAGGAAGAAGAAGAAGCAGCAGCCATACTATTTGAATTGAGTTATATATTATATTTGGTGTTTGCTAATAAAGTTAAAAGGTTGGTCTAGTTGTGAAGTATTAAGCTTATTTTCTTCTAAGACCTGAGTTTGATTTTAACTCTTTACTTTAAAAATAAATATGAAAAGTAATATAAAAAATTTAATATTATATTTTTTATTTATTTGCCACGTTAACACTTAAGTCACGTCAGTAATTTGACTTTTCAACGTTGACGTAGCATGTCACTGGGGCGAAGACAGCTGAGGCATTCAAATGTAACAGCCAAACTAACGGTTCCGTCAGTCAACATTAGTCAAGGGGCTAATTTGTTGCAATGTACGAACTGAAAGACCTAATTAAATGCATTTTCGTAAAATGGGCAACATTACTAATTTGGGTCGAACTCAGGGCCAAAATAACCCCTTTAGCCAATTTCATTTCTTTGTTAATAAAACAAAACTAAAAATAAATAAATATTGAATTTGCTTTAAAAAATTATTTGGTGTGTGAATAAAATTTAAATATGGAATATAATTATATTATTTGATAATGATAAATATTGTTTTTATTTTGAAAAATTATAATCCTAATCATACTTAGAGGAGAGGGAGAGAGGAAACTTTAGGGGAAGGAAGGGAGTGCTCTTATCGGATCTAGAACTCATGACCTAAGGAAATATGAGGGATTAAAGATAAGTAACTTGGTCAACCAGTCAAATATACTTGTTCGATAATGGTAAATATTAAACTAATGGGAATAGAGATTAAATTGATTTAATTAATTATAGTTTGATTACTTTTCAAAATGAGTATTTTCAGTATTGAAACTATCTTTTAAGGTTTTGCTATACGAGGGATGTATATAAAAACCAACAAAATTTTTATTTTACTTTTTAATAAAATCTAATATATTATAATTAATTATATTACTAAAAAATATAAAAAAAATAAAGATAAACAGCTTGACCAGCCGACTAAATGTGCTTATTAAAAAAAACCTTAATATTTTCGGTATATCAAACAAAACCTTATGCCCTGCTTGAAAACTTCTCGAAAATCCAGTCAACTGAACATTAATATTTTCAATGAATGAAGCTTCTAGGCGCTTGATAGTTCATAATGGAAATCATTTTATATAATTTTTCTCTAAAAAATTAAGAAACTGATAAGTAGAATTTTTTAATTTACGATGCTTATATTATCCATAACTCTCCAAGCCTTAAATTTAAAACAATATCACTTTATTAATAAAAAAACAATATCACTTTAGCACATTTAAACTCATGATTTTTTAGATTTTAGAACAAAAACAATGTTAACTGAACTAATATCCAACTAAAGATATGAATTTTAATCGAATATACATTTAACATGTGAATCTAGGTTTAGTGTAATGATATTTTTATTCAGTAATTTCGATTTATTTATATATTAAAAAAACTAAAATAAAATCCACGTTGCATACATAGATATATAATTCTTGGTGCATGTATATTTGCCTAGGGTTCCCCCATGTGTTTGAAGGAAAAGCTCCCTCCCCCTGGATTATAGTTGTTCATTGAAAACATGTACGCCTGGTTTTGGTGCTGGAATTGAGACAGCATTTGTTGTTGTTGCTGCTGATATCGCAAATGAGACACATCAGCCGGAGGAACCATTAGGGACTTACCAGGGTTAACATGGGGTTGCCGTTCTACGAAACCGGATCCGAGACTCGATTCACCGAGGTAATGTCCCGGTACGGGAGGTGCAGAAGCATCAGGAGCAGCAGTGAAATGTTGAACCATGGCTCGGAAATTTTCGACATCCGTGCTCACCAAGGTAGGAGGGACTCGCCTCGAAGCCCTTGTCCGTCTTCGAACCGGCCTCCCGACGCGGCGGCCTTCGGGACTCAAATGGCCACCACCCGAACCGCTAGGACCCGACATTGCAACACGAGATGTCAGTTGGTTTCTTACCTGGAAACACTGAATTTGTATTTTGTTTGGTGAGCAAGGGAAGAAGAGAGTGCAAGCTTTGTGGTATATATTTGGCGGAGGCTTCAACGTGGTCAAAAGCGAATGTCATATTAGAAAATAAATGAAGGTTTGAATGTTTCTTCCCGGAAGCAGCAATTGTTATCAATATAACGTCATGTATGACCTCTTTTTTGTGTACGTTCATGACTTTATAATTAATAATTATCCTTATGCAACTTTAACCGAAGAATTATGTTCGTGTTTGTTTATTTGTTTAGGCTTAAATATACATTTGGTACTTGAATTATACATTTTCTCCCACGTTAACACCTAAAGAATTTTTCCACCCATTTTGATACCCAAACTTTAATTCCATCAACTATTCTAATAGTTTTATTAACATACTTAGTACCAAAACTTATACATTCTATCAATTTGGTCCTAATTCGAAATAATTTAATAAATTTAACCATGTGTATTAAAAAATAACATCAATTTAGTCATTTGTACGATACTTTCAAATTAAACAAGCCTAACGGATCAAAACAACAATAAGATAACTGCATTCTACCAAAAAATAACATCAAGTTACTGTTAAAAAAATTTATACTATGAAAGTGATATAAACATTTACATGAGAAAAACAAACAATTTAAGAACATAACAAAAAGTAAATTGATAAGATTTCTAAATATAAAGGGTTAAATTTATTGAATCATTTTAAATTAGGACCAAATTGACAGAATGTATAAGTTTGGTATCAACTTGGGAGAAAGTGCCTAGTTCAAGTACCAACTTGGGAGTAAAAATTCTTTAAGTACCAATTTGGGAGAATATGCTTAATTCATGTACCAACTTGGGAGAAAAATTTCTTTAGGTACCAACTTGAGAAAAAGGTGTATAGTTCGTGTACCAAATGTATATTTAAGCTATTTATTTATATTTGATTGGTATTTATTAAGAATTTAAAAATTATGTTTGAATTTATTTATTCAAAATTATTGGTATTCATGTTTGTTTTGTTTAAAAAAATTAAACTAATAACATCAGTTAGTTTTATTGAATAAAAAGGAAATACAACAAAATTACGAAAAATATTTATAAAAATTAAAATAAATTAATTACAATAACCAATCATTCTAAAACTATCAAAGTACATAAATTATACATTAAATGATGAAATATGATCGTATAAAGAAAGAGTAAAAACTCTTACGGAACACATGTGAATAAAACTCTTATATCAATAAATTAGAACATTATGATATGTACGGGTTGAAATTAAGATTAACACTATAAGTAGCATCTATAAATTTGATATTTTCAACCACATTACATCTTAAAAAACCAGTAAGAAAAAATGGAGATCGTTAACATTGATAATTTAAAATTTTCTCAAAAAGTAAGAAGCATTAGGTTTATGGTTCTTTGAATTCAGGAAGTATGAATTTATATTTTAATGACAATAGCGTTAGAGAAAGATGAAGATTATTTTGTTTAATTTATTATATGTGATACGATTTTACCATGTGACATATTTTTATTTATTTTTATGACACTCTAATATTGGTGTAGCGGTTATCACTCAACTCTGATTAAGAAAGATCAACAGTTTAATATAATATATCCTTTTTACGGTAATTTGTTAATGTAATTAGAATCGTCAGCACCATTTATAATATTATTTTTCTTGATCGCCACTTATACATTAATATAACGTCTACTTGGAAGAAACATAAAGATTTTCACGATGGTTACTAGAATTTCAAGGAATATTCAATTTTTTTTCTTCATTCTTTTTAATTACATGTTTTAATTTTCTTGGTAGACTTGGTTACCAATTTTTTTATGAGTTGAGCGTATTATATTTGTTGTGTATTTTCTTATTTTAAATTTAATCTAATTTCTTGTAATTGTTAAAAAATATTATAAATAGAATTGTATACAATGCCTTCAATGAATCATCTATTTATAGGCATAAGAAGTACATAATACATTAAACTCTAATTCATAGAGATAATATTCCTAATAATAAATAAATCAAACTCCTTTGATAAAGTTCTAATCATGATAGACATCCACATAGATAAATATTCATAACACTCCCCCTTGGATGTCTATGAAGATAATGTGCCTCGTTAAAACCTTACTAAGATAAAAACCCAGTGGGAAAAAATTCTTTAGTGAAGGAAAAAGAGTACACACATCTTTGATACGCATAACTTGTTGCCTCATTAAAAACCTTACCAGGAAAACCCATTGGGACAAAACCTCGGTTAAGGGAAAAAGAGTGCAACGCGTATTTACTCCCCCTCATGAAAACATCACAGAAGATCTTTGAATCTTCATAATTTAATCTTGAATATCATTTTTCTAAAGATCGCGAGGGATGCAACTTTGGAGTAATATGTTCCATGATGTATAAACTTTCAAACTGAGATATACATCTTGCTTTATCTTCACACAAGATAGCTTTTATCATATCTTGTAAAAGTAAATCCACATATCTTTTGGATATGTTGGGTCAATAATCTTAGCCAAACACATTTTTTTAGCTTGCCTCGTGCATAATGTCACGGGGTTAGAGTCTTCACGCAGGGACAACTCCCCCGTGCGGCAACCCAGGGCTCCCATAAGCCCGGGGCTCAGCCTTTTCCATTTGATGCTTACTGGTTTCGCCCTCCCATGGGCTCATCAGGGAAGCGGGGACAGCTCCCGACCAGTGTGGTGCCTAACCAGCACGCTCGGCCCCCAGGACCAAACGGCTGTACGGCACGTACTACACCCTTAATGCTATCCCGCATCCCGACTTAAGCACAGCCAACAAGCATCTCGTCACGGTCTTGCCTATCACACAAACGGACCGTGACAATCTCCCCCACTCAATTCATGCACGCCCTCGTGCATGGGGAGAAATCTCGTTCCCACATCAATGGGGAACCAACCCAGATCGAGTGTGCAATTCCCTGCCTGCTCGCCCTCATTACCGAGGTTCTGCGAGTGCTTGGCGAACTTTCGCTGTAGCTTCCTGCCTACCCTACCTCGTCTCAGTCTCTTTCTAGAGGTCCCACTCGCGGACACCACTTCACTCGGGTGTGAGACTAACGCTCGTCCACTTGACCCGCTACGCGCAGCACATGGAGCGCTTGGTAAGCTCACAGCTAGCACACGACCTGCTCTGATACCATCTGTCACGGGGTCAGAGTCTTCACGCAGGGACAACTCCCCCGTGCGGCAACCCAGGGCTCCCATAAGCCCGGGGCTCAGCCTTTTCCATTCGATGCTTACTGGTTTCGCCCTCCCATGGGCTCATCAGGGAAGCGGGGACAGCTCCCGACCAGTGTGGTGCCTAACCAGCACGCTCGGCCCCCAGGACCAAACGGCTGTACGGCACGTACTACACCCTTAATGCTATCCCGCATCCCGACTTAAGCACAGCCAGCAAGCATCTCGTCACGGTCTTGCCTATCACGCAAACGGACCGTGACAATAACAATTATTTCTACGACATTTGAGGAGGCATCAACGAATGTTTGAAGATCTAAATGTAATGATCTTTGTATATTCATAGATATTTCTTGACCAACTAATATATAGTGCTTCAAGACCAAGAAAAGATATAATTATCTTTATTCACATCCAACAATCTTACAACTATTGGGATACTCAATAGATATGCTCTATTCATATTGAATCTTCTTTAAGATTCTTTCAGCTTATGGCTATTCATAGACAAAAGAAATATATAAAAATGCTCGATCTTCAGGTCGAGATAAACTTGATGTCAAGATTCAAGTACTTGTATTGAAAGTACTTCATGAGTTTCCAATTTGAAGTTCTTTAGGAGTTCTAAAATTATCATAATGGATCTTGACCCAAACTCCTTTATAAAATACATAAGGAAATCTGATCATTCTTATAGTATTTTCTCAATTAGTATTCACTAAGGCGATTATACCAAATGCGCCAAAAATATTCATGAGACATATCTAAATAAATTTCCTCAGAAATTTCCAAATGTTTATAGCATTTTAGATCCTTCAAGGATAAATATGGATCCACAAATAATTAGACACATGTAAAATTTTCAAAACTGCCAAAGTAATTGCATCCACCATGAAGTAATTAAAACTTTTCATAAATCACAGTTCAAGTCGTATTTACGACTACTTATTTGTGCCTCACTTGCATTACACCTTTAGGTGTTTGGACTGGTGGTCCAAATACTTCTATTTTAAAAGTTCAAAGCATCTTTCAACATTGATCAATTCAATATCTATACTTCTGGATAGATTTTATACAAGATCCTCGATTTCTTTCTTTACTTCTATAGAAGTATTTTATGTAAAATTGTTTGTAAAATCGTTGTCGACAACTTTCCAATTTTTCTAGTTCCATTCTCGTAATGACATAACTCATCGAGATCTCTTCAAGATTTCAATCTTTATTTCAGGTACCTGAAACTCTTCAAGAGTTTTATTATTTGTTATGTCTTGGGTCTCTTCAGGAGCACCCGCCTCCAATATATGACCATCTCATATTACTTTCTATTTACGAGAATTTTGATCATTGGAACCATTTCAACTATCATGCTTCAGGCATGATTTACATTCTCTTGCTCTAACATGTAATTTAAACTTAGAGCATTTCAGCTGGTATATGAGACTTAATTACTCTCATTGGGTCAGTAAATATGTCTGGCAGTTGACATGTAATAACATGAATTATCTTATGAACTTCTAGTTCATATACGATGATCTAGATAATGATAATTCATTTTCCTCTATCCAGTTGATTATTATCTCCCCCTGATGTTGAGAAAAATCATGTCATAAATGATTCTCCAATTAATGTTTAAGAATTTAAACATAAAAGGAGACTCGTACTCAATATATATTCTCAACCCTTTTTATTTACCCATTTTGTGCGTTGTGGTGGAGCAATTCATATCGCACATTCAAAAATCATAAAATGGGAAATGTATGATTTCTGACCAAAAACCAATCATAACGGGGAGTTTATTATAACTCGTTGGCTTGATGCGTATAAGTGTTGCTATATGGAAACACCATATAAATAATAACTCTTTTGTTCTCATAGTTTAACTATTAAATAGGAGGCATCCAATTGAAATTTTTGCTAAACTATATTTTTCATAATCAATAGGCTTTGTAACAACTGATTTAGCCTAAAATATAAACCCACTAGCTTTTCAAGACGAATAGTCTAACTGCATAATCTGAATATTTTTAGAATCAATCTCACAAACTTCTAGTTGTAAGTCGATAAAACAATGTAGATGCATCTACTAAAATCATATAAAACTTTCCACATTTGTGGATATATGGGCCCATATTTCGTTTAGATATGCAAGACATACAGTCTCAACTTCGATACAAGAACTTTAAGTTCTAATTCTTTTGGTAAGTGGGATCATCTATATCCTTTGAGAACAAACAACACAAGAACTTCAGGTTCTTTTAGTAAGTGAAATTTAATCAATTCCTTTAAGCAACACAAGAACTTCACGTTCTTTAATAAGTGGAATTTAATTCATTCCTTTGAGAATAAACACCACAAGAACTACATGTTCTTTTAATACATGTGCATGTAAATCTCAATAATTTCTGCACCATTGATCAGGATGGTCTAACCGATCATGCCAACTATATATATGTGTGTATATATCTTTGAATTTGTAAACTCCTTGTTTACCATAACATGTAATTCAATCTCACTCGTACATGTCTAGTACGACCATCAAAATTGTTCCTTTAAATAGAAATATATTTATCTCTTTCGGAGCTTTCAATTGAAATTATCTTTTGGTAGCAATATATAGCTCTTCTAGAGCTTTCAACTGACTTTTTGGCTACCAAAACTTATATCCATATTGGCTTATTTCGAATGCCAATTGATAACATATGTTATCTATAATTCCCAAAGGGATAGTTTGCGAACTCATATTGCTCTCTTTATGACTTTGACGAGTATAACACAATGTGAATATGGAATAAAGTTCCATTTGACAATAACATATTTGCTCAACCAGAGCCTTTTGTGATATTAGTATTTTCGGATATAGTACTCACATTATTTCATTGCATTTTAATCGAGAAATGCATAATTGTGCACCTTTCAAAATGTGCTTTGTTTCATTTACTTCAGGTAATGAAAATATGTACTTTGTATCATTCACTTCGAGGAATGAAAAATATAAAATATAGCACATCATATCAAGTCGATTATCTATCAGAGATAAACTTTCAAGTGCTCTTCCGAAGTATTGATATTTTAGTACTTTGAGAAATACTACTCATATTTCCCCTTGCATTTAAATGGGAAAAATATTTCTTATGCTTAAGTACAATATGAGTACTTGCATTATCTGCTAGGCATAAATAGCCACAATTCTAGGCATAAATAGCCACAATTCATTGTATATTTTATTCCGAAAGTAATCATATTCTTCAAATAATAAATTAACATAAATCGTAAATAAATAATATGTGAAATAAATAAACATAAAGCAAACCAACATAAATAAATAATAAATAAAACGAATTAACGTAAGAAAAACCAATTATTCATGTTAGAAGTTATAAGGGAAATAAAATAAATGGTAAATTATTCCCTTCAAGGGTTATGAGAAAATTAACAATATCCAATTGAGTTGGATCAATAACGCCATAATTATTTTCGCCATAAACAAATTTTGTTTATATTTTATTTCATTTATCATTCATGATTATGGATAAAGTCCATAATACTTTGGCGTTTGACAAGTACGAAACCAATGGTTTATAACATCACGTTGGTAAAAGGATTTCACTTCCTTAGAATAATCTTTATCACTCTTGTCATCCTTATAACTTCGCTACCAGCGGGTAGAAGTATTCTTAAAACGACTATATTTTTCATGTGTATATTCATAGCCTCGACCACGATCACAACTTTTAATGTGATTTTTTATTCCTTCCATAATATAATCTCACATTCACTTCAAGGAATGGAGTAGAGCCAGTGGGCCTTTAAAACCTTTTTCGCATATCCTTATCACAGAGAACAAAGATTTAATCCTCGTACGCGGCATTGTTAAACCTGCCCACAAGGTCTTTTAAAAACCTCCTTTGAGACCAGTAGCCTCGCAGAACGGGATGTCCAGCCAATTATACTTGGATTATATCGAAATTATGTCTCTAATTGAATAATGATTTACCATGTTTGCATTCACTTCAGGGAATGAAACAGATCCAATAATTGCATGGAATAAACATCATGCTTGCATTCACTTTAGGGAATGCCCCATCATTGATAATTGCATGGAATAAACATCATGCTTGCATTCACTTCAGGGAATGCCCCATCATTGATAATCGCATGGAATAAACATCATGCTTTGCATTCACTTCAAGGAATGCCTCCCATAAAACTTTTTGGATCAAGAAGAATTTTCGTAACTTGAAATTGGGAGAAGTCTATGGTCGAGTTTTTCGACAAAGAAGAAAAATTGCTTTCGAGCAAATATAGACTTTATAACAATCTTTTTATAGATTGAAATTCATCATGATTTATCGCACATTAAAATCATAATTTAAAGAATAAAAATAAAATAAGAATTTACCGATATTAGTTTTCCTCTCGAGGAAAATGGAGACGTAACAAATAACCAAAACATCTTCTCATAATGTCGTGTCTCTTTCCAAGTCATTTAAATACATGTAAAACTCAATACATGGTTAAAATATCAATATCATCAAATAAAATATTATAAACACATATTGATCTTAATACAAAGTTCAACCATTGTGTCAAAAATAAACATATATGAAACTATAATAATAAGATCTATATGTATGGGCTGAATTGAATATATTAGAAATCAAATGATCTATGTCATAATTCTCTCTTTAAAAAAAACTAAACCAACAAAGGTGTTTCATTAATGTACAGATCTTTGTTACTAAAAAAAACCTTAAACCTAGAGTACGTATTTTAATGAATTTATATGAAAGACTACCATAGTTCTACGTACATAACTTTGTTATTCATGATTACAAAGTATAGTCAATAAATCGAACATGCTTTACATGCACCATCATCAAACTTCATGAATTTACAAATATACAAACACAAATAATAATAATTAAGTATGAAAAGCATAAGCAGTTGAGTACCAAAAATGAAAACCCACAAATACTTTCGCTCAACAAACCTTAATCGATTCCATCGTTCCCTGCTTTAAAAGCCGAGGAGGCAGGTAAGGAAAACAGCGCGACATTATCGATTTTTTCCGCTAATTAACCCTTTTAGAAACAAGAGAAAACACACGTAATTTACACCAAACACAACCTCTTCGTCTCTGTCGATTCGTCTTTTGGTTTGTGAGAAACCACAAATTTATCTCTTTCCAATGTTCGAATAAAATCAAACATACTTCCAAAATTTTCAAAAATTAAAACAAAGTTAAAATATAAAGAGAAAGACAATCGGTAACTAAAAAAATAAGGAGAAAAAAAAACTTATCTTTAGTTTATTCTATAATCGAATTCTTCCTGGTAACTTCTTTTGAATTATAACGATGAAGACCACAGTTAATTAGAGTCTCGTGCTGATAACGTGTTGTGAATAAAATAAAGAAGAACAAGAAGAACAAAGAGATAAGAGGAAGAAGAAGATTTGTATTATTCTCAAAAAATAGAATTGTATACAATGCCTTCAATGAATCATTTATTTATAGGCATAAGAAGTACATAATACATTAAACTCTAATTCATAGAGATAATATTCCTAATAATAAATAAATCAAACTCCTTTGATAAAGTTCTAATCATGATAGACATCCACATAGATAAATATTCATAACAAATTTTTGATATTATACAATTATTCGAAATATAATTTGTTATTCAATGTTAGAATATTTTATACTTATTTTTGTATGAAATAAAAAATAAATTAAAACAAAAGTATCTAACACGTGTAATGCACATGCTGAAGAAAATTAGTGAGTAAAAACAGGTGAGAGTAAACACAGGCTTCCTCGGGGGCTGCTGTCCCCAACGTCCGTTGGGGGCAAACAATCCTTAACCAAAAAGTTAAATTTTTTAACTGCCATTAAATGTATGTTTAAACGTTAAAATAAATGAATAAATATTCATTGAAAATTAAATCAGTGGTCGTTTAAAATTGTTGTGGTCTTTTGTAGGGATGATTATGGGCTGGGTCGAGATTTTGATAAATATGTATTTGATCTAAAAATTTAACACCTTCATCTAAATTTTATCCAACTCAACATTTTATGGTGTCCACCCGACTCAAACTCGAACCCAAATTTTAGAATAAAAATTCAAACCCAACCCGACCGGCATAAATAAAAAATTATCAATTATTATTATTATTCGGTAAAATAAGGTGCTAATTAAAAAAATAAAAATAAAGATGAAACATTATAATAATTATTCTATTTTTATTAGACAAAATATGAAGATAGATATATATATATATAAAGAGGGACATTGTAGTAATTATACATAAATATTTAAAATAAAATTAAACTATTATTTCGGGTCGGGTCGGATAGGATAATTTTCACTTTAAACTCAAATCTAACCTGATCTTATCCTCAAAAAATCAGACCCGAACTCAACCTAACCCGAATTTTTTTTAAAAAAAAAACTCGACTCTATAGGATTAGATCGGGTCGAAACCCGTCATGTATGAGTTAAATGGCCATACCTAACCGTTTGGCCTCAGTAATATCAAACCATGCCTGTTGGAACCGGACCAATTGGTTGAACTGAAAACCAGTTCGACCGTTGAACGGATTGTAGTGAACCATTCTGTTTTTCAATCAAATTTTTCTTAATTTTTTTTAATTTATTTTTTATTAAAAAATTAACGAAAAGGTTGGAGGAAAAAGTAGATAAGTGGACACGTGTGGAGTATTAGTTTGCATGTGCCAGATCAAAATCAACCGTAAAAATAGCCTATTAAGACTACGTAGGAGTTTTAACTGTTTCATTCCCACGACGCTCTCATTTGCATGAGTTTCCTCTGATTCAAAATACAAATAAAGAAAATATGGTTTCTAACAAATTCCTTCGATCAACTCTCAAATCCCAGGTTCCAAATCTTCCTTATTCTTGTATTTTCATATTTCTTTATCTCATGTTGTTGTGTTTTTTCCCCTGCATTTATGGATCCTTTCATGACTTGATGTTGTATTTAGAATTATTGTGCTTGTGTGTAAGGATGATTAACGAGTATAATTTTACGAATTTGTATTTTATTGGTTCCAGTTGGGACGGGTATTTGTATGAGTTTGATGCATAGTGGAGAGTGTGAATATCATGGGCAGATGTACGTAGAAATATTATGGTGCAAATGATCCGACTAATTTAATTAAAATGTCTTTCAAATTCATTATAAAGTATAAGAATTAATATTTTTATAAAAAATATAAGAATTGACCATACTCGATTTTTTTTTGTTTTAGTTATGGGTTAACAATAATTATTGTAGTGCTATAAAAATTTCTCAAATCTCATACTCCATTATAACCTTACTATATGAAAATCTTAGCTCTACTACTGACGAATATTAAAAGTTATACCTGCAATTTGTAGTGGGTAGGTAATGAGTTTGTCACCTTATCCGTCCTATATTTGCCCACCCCGTCCGGCATCTTCCCGTCAATTGTCCACCATATAAATTCTAAACTGTTATGAACTCATGGATATAAGTAAATGAGTTATTATGTAAACCCTATGATTTTAAGGGGCGTGTCTTGTAATTTGATCATTATTTTTTTATTATGTTAGATATTAGTGGTTGCTTGGCTAATAGAGGTATAGGCGGGTACTGACTAGATGGTGGGTTCCTAGCTAGATAGTGGGTGCGGCCGTAGGAGTGATAACGAGCTGAACCTCGGACTCGAAGCTCCTCGAGCTTAAAATTTTAAGCTCGAGCTCGAATTGGACAGTTTGAGCTCGACTCAGCTTGTTACTTTCTTCAAATTACTTTTAAATGTTTATTTTTGAAGTCCACAAGTAATTATAGTACATTTTCTAAATTATACAAGTTCACAACAATAAAACATACACGTTAAGGTCTTGAGCTGAGCACGAGCTAGAGTTGAGCTCACTCGAATTGAGTTGAGCCCAAATAACTTGCGAGCCGCTCATACTCATTATCACCTCTAGGTGCAAGTGAATTTGAAAATGTATCACGTGGGTGGGTGTAGATCTAAAAATTGTTGCCGCCGTGGATGGGGAGATACTGATATAAAAACTTCAAGTGTATATGTGTATGGGGCAGGGGCTATCCGCACCCGCACGCCTCGTTTGCCATCCCTATGTGTGTGTAATTCTAAACTGGCACAGACTGGTATTATTATTGCTGGTTATAGTTTGTTCCGCCATTTGTATTTGCAGCTTGGATCATATATAAAAAATGCTGCTGCATACAAAAGCTTTTACGAGCATCCAATCAAAGGTACATCAGTGTCCAGATTGTATAGCACCCAGCAATCCTTTAAGGGACATGATCTGTTGGCTCCATTCACTGCTGGGTGGCAGTCCACCGATGTGGATCCTATGGTTATTGAGAGGTCTGAGGTATGTGTCTAAGCTGTCTTTCTTTTCGATTTTACTCGGACTTGTGTATGTGTTCGACCGGAGACGGGCTTAGGTGATGTTCGGCCGGATACGAGCTGAGGCCTGCATGCTGCAACACAGAGGATAAACTTTATACTTTGTGTTTCAGACCCAAAGCACCTCAATATATGTTCTGTTTCTTTCTAAAGCTCAATTTTGATCTCGAACAGGGGAGCTACGTGTATGATATCAACGGGAAAAAGTATCTGGATACTCTTGCTGGTCTATGGTGTACAGCATTAGGTATTGTCCGTTTCGATCCATTGAACTTTGCAGTTTTAGAAAAAAATATCGATTCGCATGCTACAATTTGTTTTAACAGAATAAATTGATTCGATCCCTTATGACTGCTACATTTTTTGCAGGAGGAAATGAGCCTCGACTTGTTGCTGCTGCAACCGCTCAATTGAATAAGTTGCCATTTTACCATTCGTTCTGGAATCGAACAACGAAACCGGCATTAGTATTCCATCGATCCATCCGATATGTTTTTTTTTTCTTTGAATTAGTCCTATGATACTATTGCTCAGATTCTGATACTATTGATCTTACAGGACCTTGCCAAGGAACTTATCGAAACTTTTACCGCAAGCAAAATGGCAAAAGTCTTCTTTACAAATAGTGGATCTGAAGCAAATGATACACAGGTGAAGCTTGTTTGGTACTATAATAATGCACTCGGAAGGCCGAAGAAGAAGAAATTCATTGCTCGAGCCAAAGCGTAAGATTCGACTTTTCCGCCACTGTTTTCGCTGCTTCTTTGTGTTATGGCATGAATACTTATGCATCATCCTTTTTTCTTGACATTTCTTCAGATATCATGGCTCAACTTTGATATCAGCTAGTCTCTCAGGGTAACTTGATTTGGTAAAAATGGTTTCACTTAGTGCTTGTGAAATGATTTTAACAAATAAATTTACCAATTTACAGACTTCCTCCTCTTCATCAAAACTTTGATCTGCCAGCTCCATTTGTGTTGCACACTGACTGCCCTCATTATTGGCGCTATCATCTGCCCGGTTTCCATTTTTTTTACCATTCTGTTCATAGTAATAATTACTTTTGGAGCTTAAAATGATCATAGCCATGTTTTTTTGGTCCATTGTAGGTGAAACTGAGGAGGATTTCTCAACCAGATTAGCCAACAATTTGGAAAATCTTATCCTGAAAGAGGGTCCGGAGACGGTAATCGATGCCCTTTCGCTACTAGACGAGGCTCGTTCTGTTTGTGACTTTGTGTAGCTGATCTTATCTAGTTTTTGTTTTCCATATCAGATTGCTGCATTCATTGCCGAGCCTGTGATGGGAGCTGGTGGTGTTATACCTCCTCCGGCTACTTATTTCGAGAAGGCGAGTCTTCATTCTTCAATGTCTTTGAAACTTTTCTGCAGTTTCTTACTAATATAGCCATTTCAAACATCATTCAGGTACAAGCTGTTGTGAGGAAATACGACATACTTTTCATTGCGGACGAGGTATTCTGCTATTTTCTATCTATGTCGCTCGAACTCGAATCTAGAAAAGGGTGTTACAGAAGTGTGCATTTGTGCTTGGTGTATAGGTTATATGTGCATTTGGAAGGCTTGGGACAATGTTTGGATGTGACAGATACAATATAAAACCAGATCTGGTTTCACTAGCAAAGGTGAAGTTGTAACAAAATATTTAGATATAAAATATTATTTGATCGTCATATGATTGCATCTGCTGGTATTTCAGGCCCTTTCTTCAGCATATGTGCCTATTGGAGCAGTCATGGTCAGCCCTCAAGTTACAGAAGTGGTTTATTCTCAAAGCAACAAGCTCGGTAAGTCGGTACCGGACACAAACCCGTATCCGACACTTGTGTCCTCATACGAGTGACAGAAGTGTATGTAATGTTCGAACTTTTACTCCATTGTTGAATTTGACTCGTTTTTCAGGTTCGTTCGCTCATGGATTCACCTACACCGGGCACCCTGTAGCCTGCGCTGTTGCAAGTGAATCAATCAAGCTCTACAAGTGTGTCTCATCCTCCATGAAAATAGAAAATATTAAAATAATAACCGAACAACGCGAATATATTCGAACATATAATCCTTCGAATACAAGAAGAAACTTAGAGAAGTTAAGTAAACATGTCCACATGAAATCATTGCAGGGAAAGGAACCTTGTTGAGAAGGTGAAGAATATATCCCCAAGGTTTCAGGATGGTTTAAAAGCATTTTCAGACAGCCCTATTGTTGGAGAGGTGAAATTCTACATTTCACATGATATAATTTACTATACATGCGAAAAACTTCGAATCGTAATCCGTTATTCGATTATGCAGATCCGAGGTACTGGTTTGATTCTGAGTACAGAATTTACAGACAACAAGTCACCTACAGATCCTTTCCCTCCTGAATGGGGCAAGTTCTTCTACTCCTCACTCATATAGATACAATTGAGTGTGATTTTCGTGTCGGTGTGTTTCCAAGCCATTTGTCAATGTCCGATGGGTCGGAATTGAGATTCCGTGACATGCTCTGATACTTAATGAGAATAAAAGAGAAATAAAACGAAAGAAAAGAGTGTCGAATTACGATTTGTCCCGAAAAAACTATTTTGAGATTGAGTATGAACACTAACAAAAAATAATTGGTGATCTTGTGTGTAGGACTTGGTGCATATTTTGGGAAACAATGTGAGAAACATGGGATGGTAGTACGTGTTGCCGGTGACACCATAATGATGGCTCCACCATTCATAATATCTCCCCAAGAGATTGATGAGGTAAGTTTAAGGGTCTTACACTCTTACCTCTATTTAGTCGGTTAAGTCGGTTAGTTTCGATAATCGACCAAAAAAACCGAACTTAACTGAATAGTTCAGAAAATTATGACATTATAACGATGGCTCCACCATTCATAATATCTCCCCAAGAGATTGATGAGGTAAGTTTAAGTGTTTTACACTCTTATTTTCATCTAGTCAGTTAAGTCGGCCGGTTTCGATAACCGACCGAAAAAAAAAACCAAATTTAACCGAATAGATCATAAAACTATGACACCATAATGATGGCTCCACCATCCATAATATCTCCCCAGGAGATTGGTGAGGTAAGTTTAAGGGTCTTACACTCTCACCTCCATATAATCAGTTAAGTCTGACGGTTTCGATTACCGACCGAAAAAACCGACTAAACCGAATAGGTCAGAAAACTGTCTCTCAATATTGCATTGCACAGTTAATAAGCATATATGGAAAAGCATTGAAGGCTACCGAGGAGAAGGTGAAGGAACTCAAGTCTCAGCACAAGAAATAGTGATGATGCTGAAAATTATGTAAGCCTTCTTCATTGGGGTATCAATGAAGTTATTCATTCTACTTGTAGCTCACTTATTTGCTGCCTTAATAAAAAGCTTACTTTATTATTTTTATATTATTGTCATACTTTATGTTTTAAGAATTCCGATTTAATCTGATACGAGCATTTAAAAAAAATTAAATTATTAAAGTTTCACATCTGATACAATATGTGAAATGATAGTAGTTTACTATCGATATAGTAATTTGATATCATTTAAGTAAGTCTTGAGTTCGAAACCTTATGTATGCAAAAAAATTTCGTTGAGAGATTTACCCACCAAAATCAGGTGTGCGACGCGGGTCAGTCCGAATTAGTAAAGCCATGTGGAATCGGGAGGGCAACCAAAAAAGTAATAATCATTTTAGAGTTATGTAATATCCCGAAAACCGGTCTAGCCGGATTTTGACTTCTGATGATCGAAAAGTTATTTCTGACAGTTTAAATGAAGGAAATAAAATGAGTAAAATGAACTAATTTGATAAATTGTAAGATTTCAAGTCTAATATGCAAGTAGGCGTAATGGTTGGGTTGCCCCTGAAGGAGACACAATCAAATGTAATTTTGATTCAGCATATGATTCACTGTCAAAAACATCTATCTCGGGTGTTATATGTCGTGACAGTGCTGGCCTTATTATGGCTTCTGGGATCATTCTTCATTGGCACGTTGCTGATGCCTTTGTTGCTGAAGCTCTCTCTTGTCTACAAGCCATCAGCTTTGCAAGAGACCTTGGCTTTAATACAGTAGTGATTGAGGGGGATTCAAGGACAGTGATTAAGAAGCTTGATGCTCAAAGTTCAGATGGATCTTTAATAAGCCCGATCATCAAGGACATTAAAGAAACTGTTAGGAGCTTTGAAAGTGTTGTCTTTAGGTTCATTCACCGGGAGGCAAATAATGCAGCACACACCATTGCTCGTGAGGGTAGGGGACTCCAAAGTGCAAGGTTCTGGATTGAGGAGGCCCCTCAACATGCGACTGCTGCTGCTGCTAAGGATTGGGAGAATTACATTAACACAATCTAGGTGTTTGAATCTTCTTCATGGCTGTTCATTGCATCCAACATTTGAGTTGTCTTGTTCAGAGTTATATACATATGCATTTTTAAGATGCACTCCGACTTGTTAGTTGTTGAGGTAGCTGGTTTTTTAGTTGCTAAGGGTTTTGTATTAACCCTCGTTGAGATGAGCCTAGTTTGCTCTTTCTATTGTTTATGTTTTAGGATGATGTGCTCCTCTTTTCATCTCTTCAATACAAACCAGCCGACCAATTTCAAAAAAAAAAAGAATCGGGACTAATTATTGAGATCATGAAATGTGAAGGGCTAAATTGTAAGAATATGAAGCATTGAGTCATAAGTGTGAGATATGAAAGAATGGGGTGACTATTTGTGTAATTAGACCACTTAGTGATTAGATCGTAAGAATCAAAATTATGCTTAATGACTAAATAGTAAGAGAACGAAGTCAAGTGACTAAAGTTTAAACAATGGAAAGATCAATGGCTCATGATTAATTAGACCATGGGATTTCTTGAAAGGTAATTGACTAATTGAGGGACTCAAGGAGTGATTTACCATATTTCTAAAATGGTGAAAAAACATGCTAGGTGTCATTGTATTACATTTTGGCCCTAAAATAATTAAAAGAAAAAAATGGAAGATAGCCAAATATGACTATCCATTGCTCGGTAGGAAAAAGGGAAAAAGAGAGAGAGAAAAGGATGAGGTATCATTAGCTAAGTCAACATAGTGCCATTGTCTTTTGGGGCCATCGATTTATAAATATCAATTGGGGAAGGTTAAACCCTAACCTTAGATTAAGATTAAAGTTTATATATGATGAATTTGAGTATTTTCGATGAATATTTCAAGCTAAGCGGAAAAGAGAAGTTAGTCAAGAAATCGATGAATTAAAAAAATAACGGTAATTCGGATTAAGTGAGTGTAGTTTATGATACGGGATGATATGTTGTCATCTCGGTTTGTTATCGTTTGCATACAGTTACTTTTGTTATGTATGTTGTTGTGACTCACAAAGCTCACATGGAGCAAGCTCGGTGGCACATATAGTATAAAGTTAAGCTCGATAAATTTAATTATGCTTTATGAACGTGATATGAAATTACGTGACAGAACATAACATGATAATACATGACATGACAATATATGATACTAACACGAAACATGAAGTTTCATGAAAACATGATTTATAATATGCAGGTTGATAAGCATGTTACAAGGGAGCCAAGGCTCTAATATGTTATAATATATGTTATATGAAACATAAAACTACAAAATTATAATGTTATAAACACCCTTGAATACAAGTGTATTTTGGATAAATTGGTATGCCATAGAATTTATTAAGCTCATGTACGGGTGGACTACAGTTTTCGGGTTACGACCTTTTTGTGCAGAGCTGTTCTTGAGATATTAGTGGCTCTAGGGTGAACTTAAAAATTAGACCCCTAATAATAATTATTAAAAAAATAAATTTTAAAAGTAGGTCCCTAATATCAAGTATTAGAAAAACGGGTCTGTAGTAACAAATGTTTTTTTTTAAATATGTTCGGCCCTAATAACAAGTATTGAGAAAAATTGGACTCATAATAACAAATATAAAAAAAATGAAGTTTAAGAGTAGATCTCTAATAACAAATATTGAGAAAAAAATTGGCTTCTAATAACAAGTATAAGAAAAATTAGCTCTCTAATAAGAAGTATTGGAAAAAGTTAGGCCACTAATAACAAGTATTTGAAAAAAAATTGAACCACTAATAACAAATATTGGGAAAATAAATTTTAAGAGTAGACCTCTAATAATAAATATTGAGAAAATTTGATCCCTAGTAACAAGTATTGAAACAATTAGGGTCATAATAACAATTGTTGAAAAAAATAGACCTAATGTAAGTATTGGAGAAAAATAGGACCCTAATAATAAATATTTGAAGAAAAAAATCGATTTTAAGAGTATGCCCCTAATAACAAGTATTGATAAGATTGAGCCCATAATAATAAATGTTAGCAAATTTGACCCCTAATAATTAGAATAAAAAATGAATTTTAAGAGTAGAGCCCTAATAACAAGTGTTAAAAAATTGGGGCCCTAATAACGATTATTGAAAAATTGGATCCTAATAACAAATATTAGAAAAATTAAAATTTAAGAGTGAACCCCTAATAATAAATATTAAAAAATATACTACAATACAAATATTATAAAAAAAAATGGCCCTGGTAGGGCGCCCCTCTCACCCATGCCCAGGGGCGGCTCGACTTATGTGGCGAGTCAAATAAATATATATTTTGGTCATGAGTGAAGCGAAGGGATTGGCCTCTCATGACTAAGCGATGTTAGTTGAAAATTCGCATATCTATTAGTTAATGTGATTTAAGGATAACGATAAATTAAAACTATTTATTCACAGTTTATACATGTACATGAAATTGTGAATACGCATTGTTGTTTTGATTAGCATAACATTTCATAGAAATTATATAGAAACACATGTTATACAAAATTCACGATCATTGGTGCCACGTTTAATTTTGTTAATAATAAATATATATAATTTGTTTATACTTTACTTTATTAAAAGTAAGGATACTACCTCACCAAGCTTTATGAGCTTACCATGTTTTTTTGCATAAATTTTAGGTTCTAAGACCTTGTAAACGTTTGAAATTTATATTTAGTAGTTGCAAGTCACACTTAAGGCATAAGTTTTTTTTTGTATAATTCCTAGATGATAACATATGAACTAAGCATGTTCGGCTGCATTGTTTGGTAAGAACTAAACTATGTCAAGAGAATGATATAAGTAAGCATTGTGATAAATAAAAGGCAGAAAGCCAAAATTTGCCCCTAGCGTTTACACTTTTTGTCATTTTAGTCCTAAATCTTTTTTTTGAAGCACCTAACCCCTTAACGTTTTCTTTTTTATGCAAATACACCCTTAGATGGACAGAACCGTTAGTCAACTAACGGTCAACCGTTCTCGCACACATGGCAGGCTGATGTGGCATGCCAATGTGTAGTGGATGATGACGTGGCAATTTGCTGATGTCATTCATTTATTTTTAAAAATAAAAAAAAATATTTTTCGTGCAACCACTCATAGGTTGCCACGTGTCGTTTGATTGGGCATGAATAAAAACCTAATGCATTAAGCCTTGGTGGAGGTTCAAACCCAAGTTCTTGGGTAAAGCAAGTAAATAGCTTAACCACTAGATCAAGTAACCTTACTTGATGTTTACTAAACGCTATAATTTTTAAACAAAACGCAACACGAGATTATTTAAAAAAAATAAACATACAAAAGCACGGTTGAACCCCAATAATCCCCAAATCAAGTCATTTGGGTTAGTTCTTAAGAACTAACAAAGCCAGCCACACACATCAACGTAAAATCTCAGAATCTTGCCTCTTGTAACTGCAACGATAAATTGTTAGCGTTAGAAGCCTCAGAACACCATCCAATGGCACTTTTGCTCAACATTTCTAACGACTTCGGATCCTCCTGGTCAATCACTTATCTACACTTCTCTTCCAATTTACTTTTTTTCCAGATTGCGTTCATTTGGTATATTTTTAAATTCATCTTCAAGCACCACATTATCCCTAGGTACCTTTCTTACAAACTTTTTTCAAAATAGGGATCTCGATCCATGTTTCGCCTCAAACACTGAAACCACTGACCCAAAAAACCTACAACCATGAAAACGCTCGATAGCCTTCTTCGCTGCCCCCTTAACATCATTCTAACGAAACCAAAACGCCTACCATTTCGATCTCTCTTCCGAGGAATGAAAGCATCAACCGCCTCCAACTGCTTCTTAAACTGACTTGGTTGACGATAGAGTGGGGTTTTCTATAAAATTTAGGTTTAAGAACTAACCCAAATGACTTGATTTGGGGATTCTTGGGTTCAATCGTGCTTTTGTATGTTTAATTTTTTTTAAATAATCATGTGTTGTGTTTTGTTTATAATTTATAGCGTTTAGTAAGCATCAAATAAGGTTACTTGATCCAGTGGTTAAGTTGTTTGCTTACTTTACCCAAGAACTTGGGTTCGAGCCTCCACCAAGGCTTAATGCATTGGGTTTTTACTCATGCACAATCAAACGACACGTGGCAACCTATGAGTGGTTGCGCGAAAAATAATTTTTTTAAAAATAAATAAATGAATGACGTCAGCAAATTGCCATGTCATCCTCCACTACACGTGGGCATGCCACATCAGCCTGCCATGTGTGCGAGAACGGTTGACCGTTAGTTGACTAACGGTTCCGTCTATCTAAGGGTGTATTTGCACAGAAAAAAAAACGATGAGGAGTTAAGTGCTTCAAAAAAGATTTAGGGCCAGAATGACAAAAAGTGTAAACGTTAGGGTCAAATTTTGGCTTTCTGCCTAAATAAAACTTATAAGGGCGTTAAGAATATTACACGTCTGCTTCTCATGACAATAATGACATTATATTTGATTATGTTATGATGTTAATTTATGCCATGCTTGATTAGGTATGTATAATGTTGACATGTTATGCTGGAATAGAAATATGAGAGCATAGATAATGGATGATAGTTGATGTACATAGTAGTTTTAGATTATGTGCCCTTGATTCATTAATTTAAAGAAATAAAAAAAAAGTGAAGTGTAATACATGTTTAACTGATCCTATCTAGCGAGAAACTATGGCAAATTGTTCATGAAATTTTTAAACCCTTACCAATGGAATTAGACTATAATTTGGATTTCAGATATGCAATCTGGTACAGAGTATATCGATACGATATTTATAGTGTACTGGTATGATTAAAAGTTAAAATAGACAAATTGATTCAAGAAGTATCGATACGAAAGTTCATTACTGAAATTTATTTGGTCATGGCGAACTAGTACGATACTCTCACGTACGAGTACAATTCTCTTTAAGTTTTGGTACGAGATATGATATGGTATGAATTTGGGCTACTGAAATCTGAAAATCTGATTGGTATCGGTACGGTTTTTTGAGTACCGGTACGGATGACAGCTAAGTTAGTTATGACTTAACCCAATTTCAGTTTCTTTGCATTTCAGTCATAGATAATGCATGTATCAATTTAATGAGTTACAAATGCCCAATTAGGCTAAAATTTGGCAGGTAAGCATGAATTAATACGAATTTTAAGAATGTATCCTAAATTTCTAAAAAGGGCCATGAATTTTCAGAAATTACAACCCAGTCCCTAAAGGGGAAAACATGGCTTAAAGCTAATATTAATGTCTGATTTCTAACATGATAAGAAAAGGAAAGGTTAAAGGGTGAATTCTGTCGCGTTCTTAAAATTTTGAAATAGTCTGTGATTTAGTATTTGAACTTTGAAAATCTTGCAAGATAGTCCCATTGGTAAAATAAGAAATGATTAGTTTAAGAGCTTTGATAATCGACAATTAATGATTTGTTTTGGAAGTAAGTATGTTTTGTAAATTGTACGACTTAAATCAAATACTCGATTTTTTTTTGTTTTGTTTTTCGGTAATATTTTCGATCCGATTTTCTTCCAGGACAGATTAGGGTGTTACAAGTTATATTTTACATTAATTGTGTAAAAAAATTTACAGAACTCTTTCCATTTAAATTATAAAAAACCTAAATCTAAATTCCAAACATAAACCCTGACTTGAAATATCTAAAATCCTAAATCTTAAAATAGACAGGCTAACAGGCTTGTGTAAACTAAAGTTTACACAATTTGTGTATATTTTTTTAATAGAAACCGCTAGTTTTATTAAAAGAGAAAATATCCAAAATTAAAATAAAGTTTACAACTATAATCGGAAACGAAATACACAATTTGGACAATTTCTTAAAATATTGACACTAGCCACTTTAGACCACACAATGACCATATATGAAAAAGGTTAAAAACTCAATCAAAAGACTCGAACTAAAAATATATACGGACAAATCTGACTACATCGACAAACAAACCATTAAAGGGGATTAAGTTATCGAAAGATCATCGTGAATCGTAAATTAGAGTTGAGCGTCGTGAGAAACTATCCACTAATGCAAACCGCGTATCCTTTAATTCGAGGGTCCAGAGCAGGGAAGATCAGCAATATTATAAATAAGAGTCATCTTGATCAGTCGTGTCGTCGTCAAGTTCAACCCTGAGAAAACATAAAATAAAAAGAATAGCCAAACGACCGAAAAAGAAGACAAAAAACAAGCCAAAAGACAGAGATAAATATGTCATAAAGACAAAAAAAGATACCATAAAAACAGAGTTTTTATAAAAAAACAAAAGAAAAAAAGAAAACCGGCGGTTGGCGACCAACAATAAAATCAATCCGCCACCGGCTAAATAAAATTAAAGAAGAAGAAGTTGTGCGGTGCTATTAGGGTTTTTTACACGATTTTTGTATACTAAGATTTATATAATCTGTATATCAAAATACTTTCTTATATATTTTTTAAAATCACAAGAATTTAACTTAATTGCATTAAGTATAAATTAAGAAATATTAATGTTGTATGTATCAAATATAAACTCATGAAAAAAAATATCGGATACAATAGTATAACATGTGACGCTCCTAAAAAGAGAAATTGAATTTAAATTTTAAAGATAATATTTTTAGAAGGAATAAATACAAACCCTAAATATATATACTTTATATATGTGTGGATAAAAGCAAAGAGCGTGCAGTGGCAATCATCCTCTTAAAGTGAGAAAATTACTTCCCAATGCTTAAAAAAATCATAGTAAAATTTTAAAATGGTAATAGTAATTAAAAATCACCTTGTTATATCAACTATTAATTTATCTAGTGGAATGAGACGATAAATTTTTTAAGTAATGTCGAAAATTCAAGTTTTAACGTTATAAATAGAGTAAATAAATTAAAAGAGTCATCCTTATAATGAACTTCTGTAAAATTAGATCCAGATTAGTCGGCAGCGTAACCCTAGTAATAATGTTGTTATCATTCATTGTTTTGTCATATGTCTTTGTGTGTCTGTTTTTCACTTACCTACGTCTGCAATTCCAGAAGGTCATATTTGTCTTTACCCAATCAATTAACATGTCAATTCCAAAGGATGGCCATAGGTCCCCACGCTCGTCCTTTATATTAATCAATCAATCTATGTACTTTTTAAGAATTTTTACTTTTTTTTATGATTTATGTTCTAAATTTATAATAATTTTTAGTAAATTTTTCTTCGAAGCTCGACTATACTATTATAATCAATTATATTAATCAATCGTAAAACATGGTCAATATCTTTAATTGAGTTAGTATCAGAAATTTTAATTAACTCGTGATATCAATTAAATTAATTTTTTTAAAAATTATTTAATTTGGGTCCATAATTGAGGAAGGAGATCTCTTATTATTTTGTAAGTTGTCGTTATTCCGGGGAAAAACCAAAGTTCCATTCTGAGTAGTCAATTTAAGGAATAATTTCACATCCTTTGGCTTAAAATGTGGAATTTCTATTAATTGTAGGCTATCATCAAAATTGTTGGTAAAACTTTTAATGGTTTCCTTAGTCTGGTCGGAAGAGCACGTTGTTAGGGTGTGCATATCCGAGTTAATTGTTAGCAAATCATTTCAGTTAATTGTTAGCAAATTATTTTAATTAACTGATGAATTTGAATTATTTTATTTTGGATCTCGATCTTACCAATCAAATTACATAACCGATTGATCTCCTTAAAAAAACATAACTGATTCATCAATTAGTCGAAATGTTTAGTTCAGTTTAGTTAATGATTTTTACTTAGATTTTTATAATATTATACTTAATAATATGATAAATTTCATAATTGTTTTGTTACGGTAAAAATGTAAAAACAATTAACAAAATTAAAAATTGAGAATTCACAGTTTGTAGTAATCAAACTCATAAAAAATGACTTCAAAGAATCATAATGCCAAAATCACTGAACTATATAATATTTTTTTTTGAAATATGCTGGTGCGATGCAAGGGTAGCATCTGTTTAACTTTTTTAGTCTTTTTTAAGACGGCACACACAACATGCATTACTGGTGCTCGAACCCGAGTCCCAAGGGATGATGAACATCTACCTTTGCCACCAGGACACAAGGGATGAGCAACTATATAATATTTTAATGCATAAAACTTACAAATATTTGTAGATAATTAATTAGACTAGTTAATCAATTTTGCTCAAAACTATAAATTATAACTGGACTGAAATAATTGTATTTTAAAAACTGATACTGAAAACTAAGGGTGCGTTTGGTTCTAGAGAATAGAGTCCATTTTCATTTTTTTGGAAATGAAATACAATGAAGAAAACGTGTTTGGTTGGAAAAATAAAAAATATTTTTAAAAAATGAAAACAAAAAATAAGTGAAATTTTGAAAATATAAAAATGTTTTTATTGAAAATATTTTAGGAAAATGGAAAATACGAAAACAATGATTTTTTTTTAATTTTAACTTCATTTTAACCCGAGTTCGAATCCTTCTAATGCCATTTTTTAAAAATTTGATTTATTTACTTATATTTTATTTATTATTATTATTATTATTATTATTATTATTATTATTATTATTATTATATTTTTTAACTATATTTTATTTCAACTATTTAATAATTATTTTTTCATTTCTATTTTAAAAAGTTATTGTTGAGATATTGATTCGAGGGTGCTTCAATCCTAACATCTATAAACCAAACACATTTTCATTTTTAAAAATATCTTTCCATCTCTATTAACTAGTCATGTTTTCTAATTTTTAGAAAACTGAAAATCATTTTTGAAAATGAAAACAAAAACAAAAAATATTTTTTAAAACTAAATGAACCCTAAATTTTTCGGTTCAGATAACTAACTAAAAATATTGAATAAAGATGGAAATGAAAGGAATTCGGACATAAATGAAAATCAGATTGTGAAGTTGAATAGGCATGATTGAATTGTCGGTTGTTGATTAGGTTAAGCATAAATGTTGTAGAGTATTAATCTTTTGGGTAATCTTTACCCGTGGTCCCTTTTATTTGGGTTTTGTTCTATTTTGATCACCCGAATTTAAAAAAGATCATTCTTGTCATTTATGTTTCAAAACGTTTCTGTTTTAGTCACTGGACCGTTAGTCTCCGTTACTTGACTAACTGGTAGCTGACATGGCAGTTAAAAAATTAAAATAATCCACCTGTAATAGACGCACAAATATTAAACACCCTTGCCCTTTAAAACACTAGGTGACATGGCCCTTTAAAACACCCTTAACCGTCAACAAGGTTGACTTCTCTTCCTCCTCGTTTAAGATATTCGTTGATTCAAAAACCGTCTTGGCCGATTCTGTCATCGTGGCCACCGGGGCCGTGGCGAAGCAGCTTAGTTTGCCGGGTTCAGGGTATGGACAAGGGAGATTTTGGAACAGAGGAATCTCGACGTGCGCGGTGTGTGATAGAGCAGCGGCAATATTCAGGAACAAGCCTCTCGCCGTGATCGGCAAAGGCAATTCTACAATGGAGGAATCCACCTTCTTCACCAAGTACGGTTCTAAGGTTTACATCATTCAAAGAAGGGACACGTTTAGGGCATCCAAGATTATGCAGAGCAAAATTGTTTCAAACCCTAAGATAGAGGTGATATGGAATTCGATGGTCATGGAGGCGTATGGGGATAAAGTATTGGGTGGGCTCAAGGTGAAGAACTTGCTCATTGAGGAAGTTTCTGATTTGTAAGTCGTCTGTTTGTTCTTTGCCATCGGACACGAGCCTAACACTAAATTCTTGGACGACCAACTGTAACTTGACTCAGATGGCTATGTTTTCTCACTAATCCGCGTACAACCTAGACCAATGTGCTCATCGTTTTTGTTACCGGAGATGTCCAGGATAAGAAGTACATTCAAGTAGTTACGGCTATCGGCACCGGTTAGTCTTTTTTCCCTTTCTTTTGATTGTCATCAAACTTCCCCTTTGCCCCTTTGCATCACCCTGCTAGATTAGAGTACCTACTATGACAATGAAACTGCAACTCTGCAAGTATTGTGTTGTGAATTATATAGAAAGAAACTTAGGCCATTCGAATTTGGTTTGATTAATTTTCGTTTGGATGCATAAAAACGAAAGTAAATATCGTCGCAATTGAGTCAAATTTAGTCGCCCTTCTTCCTGAAAGAGCAGTCTCCGGTGAGCCTAGCTCTACGCCACTCGACTAGCATAAAATCATCTAGCAGTTTTCACAAACCACGACAATTAGAGAGTGGCTAAATACGAACGTTCTTCCATTAAGAAAACCCAAAAATTAAGTTCCACAAGTCATTTCTAAAGCTTCGACTTTTACATATTTTTTTTCAAAACTCTGACGACTACCTGAACGAAACCGTCGAATTTAACAAACAAAAAGTCTGGCTCTCTTCACAATAGCTCATGAATTCGGAAAACTTATACAAAGAATCGACGCAAATCTTTGCTGCTCCTTCGTGTTGAGATTTTAGGGGCTCGATTCGATCAACCGTTCTTGCTCGCCAAGTGTGGAGAAGTTGGATAATTGGGTGTTTTAGTGGGAGGTAAAAATTAGGCAATTTGACACAAGGATTTATAGTGGTTCAACCTTCTAACCAAGGTCTACATCCACTACCTTAGCTCCACACTAAGGATTTCCAACAAATTCACTAAGAATTTCGTCCCCTTTTCTCGGATTAGGAGGAAACTGTTACAACCTTCAAAGCTTTCTACCCAAAGCTTGAAGGAACACTCTCTTTACAAAGAAAGACTTAGCAAACTAGAAATCACTCTAAAAGGTGTTTGTTTGCAATTCTAAGCACTCACCCAAAACCTAAACACTTGAGCAAATTTAACAATGTAAGCTCACAAGTGTTGTCTAAGCAAGAAATAAACAATTTAAGCTCTAGACAAATTTTGACATCATAATGTTGTAACAATTGAAGCATTAAACATTACAAGATGCTTGGAGGTCCCTTTTATACTTCTAATTGAGTTTGTAGCCGTTACTAGCCGTTGGGGATGATTTGGAGCTGTTGAGGACTTTATTTCCCTTCATAAATGTTGTTCTGCAGCTATTCATATCGATACGCTTGGAACCGTATCGGTACGGCCTTCATTAGAAACTAGCTGTTGGGCTCTTGCTAGCCTGGGCGTATCGATACGCTTTAGGGCGTATCGGTACGGTTTCACTTTTAAAAGACCGTTGGGAAATAGCCGTTGGGGTTGTTGGAAAGGGGATCGGTATGCTTACCAGGCGTATCGAAACGATCCCGATCCGTATCGAAACGGCCAAGCCTGTTTCGATACGGGTTTTGACAGTGACCAAACTGAGGCAAAAAGGTATCGGTACGGGTACAACCGTATCGATACGGGTAACGTGAAAAGTCAAGTTTGGCTATATAAAAGCATGAAAAGTCTTGCCAAAAACCCTCTAAAATATCTCAAACATAATTTCAAGTTGTTTGGACTTAAAACCAAGTTTTAAATTCTTTTCAAATTAGTCCAAAACATTTTTCAATTATTATATCAAAACACTAGTTCTACAATCTCCCCCTTTTTGATATAATAAGAATAACTTCAAAAAATTGTTTGGGATTCTCCCCTTTAACTTTAAAAATGTGAATAAGAGATTAAAGAAATGAAATTAAATAAAAACTCCCCCTTATTCATTTGAAAATTCAATTTTTCAAACCATTTCTCCCCTTTTTGTTATATCAAAAAGAATTTAAAAACATTAAGTTTTAAAATAACAATAGATGTAAAAGAAATTTGACACACTTAAAATTTTTGGTTCAGATTTGGCTCCCCCTAACTCAAAGCATCATAAGAATGTTAGTTCAACATATATGATTATCTAGTTGACTCAAATGAAAAATAATCAAAGAAAAGCAAAAGCAACTAGATTTTACCACACTTGAACTCAAGGGAGGATGTGAGGCCTTCCTTCTTCAAGTGTTCTTCCTATGTGTGCATGGAGCTCCCCCTCAATTTTTGACTTGTTGATCACTCTCCATCACACCTAGCAAAAGACAATCAAGTAATTTTTGGTATCCAAATTGCTTTGGATCCATAGACATTAGTAGCACAAAATTTTGTCCCCTTAGGAATCCATTTTTCAATTTCATCCTTTTTAGTTGAAGTGGTTAGTCCTCTTGGGACCCAAACACTTCTAAAACATTTTCCATTCACAAATCTAGGGGCACTAGATTGTCTTACATAAAAATTTGATTTTCCAGAACTATTTTTCTTTTCAAGTTCATTGGAAATCAAATCTTTTTCTTTTTGAACTTTGAGAAGCAAATTTTGTAAATCAAAACATTTTTGTTCAAAATCTTTTAATTTTGCTTCAAGTTCAAGATTTGTTTTGGAAAGCAAATCATTTTCAATTTTTATTTTTGAAATCAACTTTTTGTTCTTGGAAAATGATGCCTTGAATTCCAAAAGCAAATCATCATAGGCATCTTGTAACTCATCAAATGTATAAGAATTTGAAATAGATGAGTTAGAAGTTACCTCCCCCTCATTGAGGGCCATCAAGCATAGGTGGGCTACTTCATCATCGGTGGAGTCTTCATCACTCCATGTGGCCACATATGCTTGTTTTGAAGATGATCCCTTCTTTTTGGATTTGTGGGAGTCCTTCATCTTCTTTATCGATTCATGCTTGGATTTTTCTATTTTGCTCTTCATGAACCGAGCAAATTTGTTGAAGAGATAGGCCATCTCTTCATCTTCACTTTCCTCCTCACTTGAATCTACATGATGGCATGTGAAGGATTTGAGAGCTACGACACTAGCATTGATGCCTAGCTTCATGATCTTCTTCTTCCTCATCGCTCTAATCTATTCCTTCTTCTTCTCCTCTTCTTTGTTTTTCTTCATTATTTTGTGAGTGAGAAGAGACCCCATGAGTTCATCAAGCTTCAAGGTTTTGAGATTCTTGGCTTCGATGATGGCGGTCCTCTTTGAGTCCCATGACTCGGGAAGGGAGTAGATGAGCTTTCGGACAAGCTTCTCTTCCGGAATGGCTTCTCCATAACCTTTAAGACCATTGGTGATAGTGGAGAACCTATCAAACATCTTCTCGATGTTCTCTTTCGGATCCATCTTGAAGTTCTCATACTCTAAGGTTAGGATCCCAATCCTGGTCTCCTTGACTTCATCGGTTCCCTCGTATGTGACTTCAAGCTTGTCCCATACCTCCTTGGCACTCTCACAAGAAGACATCTTCTCATAGATGGTTGGGCAAAAAGCACAAAAGAGCATGTGCAAGGCTTTGCAATTAAGCTCCATCTTCTTGCGATCGTCGGCACTCCATTCCGCTTTGCTTCCTTGAGGCACGAACGGACCATCTTCAACTATGTCCCATAGCTTGTAATCTCTTGACTTCAAGAAGAATTTCATCTTTGTCTTCCAATGGGCATAGTGGTTTCCGTCGAAGAAAGGCGGTATGTCGATTGATTGTGCCATTGAGCCGGTTGGTGAAATGTTGATCGATCTTGCCAGATCTTCTCAATAGGATGTGAATCCCCTTCGATTGAGCCAAGCTCTGATACTAATTGTTGAGATTTTAGGGGCTCGATTCGATCAACCGTTCTTGCTCGCCAAGTGTAGAGAAGTTGGATAATTGGGTGTTTCAGTGGGAGGTGAAAATTAGGCAATTTGACACAAGGATTTATAGTGGTTCAACCTTCTAACCAAGGTCTACATCCATTACCTTAGCTCCCCACTAAGGATTTCCAACAAATTCACTAAGAATTGCGTCCCCTTTTCTCGGATTAGGAGGAAACTGTTACAACCCTCAAAGCTTTCTACCCAAAGCTTGAAGGAACACTCTCTTTACAAAGAAAGAATTAGCAAACTAGAAATCCCTTTAAAAGGTGTTTGTTTGCAATTCTAAGCACTCACCCAAAACCTAAACACTTGAGCAAATTTAACAATGTAAGCTCACAAGTGTTGTCTAAGCAAGAAATAAACAATTTAAGCTCTAGACAAATTTTGACATCATAATGTTGAAACAATTGAAGCATTAAACATTACAAGATGCTTGGAGGTCCCTTTTATACTCCTAATTGAGTTTGTAGCCGTTATTAGCCGTTGGGGATGATTTGGAGCCGTTGAGGACTTTATTTCCCTTCATAAATGCTGTTCTGCAGCTATTCGTATCGATACGCTTGGAACCGTATCGCTACGGCCTTCATTATAAACTAGCCGTTGGGCTCTTGCTAACCTGGGCGTATCGATACGCTTTAGGGCGTATCGGTACGGTTTCACTTTTAAAAGACCGTTAGGAAATAGCCGTTGGGGTTGTTGGAAAGGGGATCGGTATGCTTACCAGGCGTATCGAAACAATCCCGATCCGTATCAAAACGGCCAAGCCTGTTTCGATACGGGTTTTGACAGTGACCAAACTGAGGCAAAAAGGTATCGGTACGGGTACAACCGTATCGACACGGGTAACGTGAAAAGTCAAGTTTGGCTATATAAAAGGATGAAAAGTCTTGCCAAAAACCCTCTAAAATATCTCAAACATAATTTCAAGTTGTTTGGACTTAAAACCAAGTTTTAAATTCTTTTCAAATTAGTCCAAAACATTTTTCAATTATTATATCAAAACACTAGTTCTACACTTCGCCATTTTCTTCTCTGATTAAAATTTTGCTTTTGCAGATAACAAAAGGAAGAGAAACTTTGTCTGGCTTTGAATACAAGGGAAGGAGTCAACGTGTAGGTTAGTTTGACCAAAACCACGTGATATTATAGTAGCCGTGGCATTTTTTTTATTTTTTAAAGTGCCATGTCAGCTACCCGTTAGTCAAGTAACGGAGACTAACGGTCCAGTGATCAAAATAGAAATGTTTTGAAACGTAAGTGGTAAGAATGATCACTTTTAAATTCGGGTGACCAAAATAAAACAAAACCCAAACAAAAGGGACCACAGGTGAAGATTACCCTAATTCTTTTTAAAAGATATGATATTATTGATACCTATAAAAGACACTGACTCATGTCTCGTTAATAGACCCCACGTGATTCCTTAAGATTCCTCCAATCCCGGCTGGCCCAAAGCTTCTTCTGACAGCGTCATCTACGTTAAATTTAACTGAACCAACTTTGGGGGCATACCACTTTACTGTGTTTATCCTAGCCTGAGATTTGTTTGGCATACACCAGCACGACGGATCCCTCATAAAATCACTAATTGATATTAATGTTTCCGGCCAACGTGCTCGTGACCACCATCCCAGACGAAGAAGAATAATCTCAATCACTTGTCTTGGAGTTGATCTTTTACTGCGAAAGACGGCATCATTTTCGATCAGCCACGGTGACCACGAGATGGCGAAAAAAGTCAGTTCCCATAATGGTTTTACTTGGATTAGAGGGCATAAGTCTATCCAGCAACTAAAAAACAATATGCCTTCCTTTGGGAAAACACAGTGAGCATTCCAAATGAAACACCAAAGGCACCAAATACGCCATGAAAATTATAGTAAAAGAACAGGTGATTTGAAGTTTCAAGGTTCAAACGACAGAACACACACCTGTCCTCATCAGGAAGTTGAACATTGCGCTTTTTCAGCTCATCTTTCGTAGGGGTACGACTTTGTAACATCCTCCACACAAAACATTCCATGTTAAATAGAGTAATTCCTTTCCAGACTCGGATCCAATCAAAAGAAAATTGTATATTAGAAAACAACAGCTCATACATGTCCTTGGTTAAGAAGCACCCTGAAGAAGATCTAGTACATCTCACAAAACCTGAAGGAAAAGTTGTGGGGCGGCATCCATTCAGCACTTCAACAAATTCATCCCACACCCTAATTCCCAGTCAAAAAGGGATCATCGTAAAGGAACTATAACACCCCTTCCTGGTCTGATCAAGAACCAGGTCGAAAGGTGATACCGATAAACAATATAATGATTGTTGCAATAAAATTTCATTTTATAATCAACACTTGAACCATGTTATACAATAATACAATACCAAAATGCATTTTAGTCCAATTAATCCAATATGAAACGATAACTAATCATTTAGGACCAATTCTTAATTATTATAGGTTTTAGAGACTAAACTGTAAATATGATAAATTAGAGGCTCTTCGATGCAATTGATTATACCTTAATGAAATTCAACACAATAACAACAAGCCTGTAAAATTTCATGCAATTTAGAGTTCATTTACTCATCCAATTGAATTATCCTAAATTCAGTAACCAACCTGTAAACATTGTAAACTGTCAATTTGTGCCTTTTAACCAACTTAACTAACCATGTATTGAAACACCTTAAAGATGTTTTGATACGGGTGTACGATGTTCAACCTGAGTTGACTTTGCCCAATACCCCATATCGATACGGGCAAGCCCTGTATCGGTACGTGTTGACTTTCATTGACTTTTACTTTGACCCGTTTCGATATGGGTTAGGCTTGTACCAAAATAAAAAATTCCAGTAGCAAAATGTTTTGATATAGCTCAAATCCGTATCTAAACGCCCTGTTCCATAGGTCATATTATGCTTAACCGTATCGATATGGCCTAACTAGTATTGATAGATTTTTGCTGGTTTTCAATCGAAATGACCTACCAAATAATGTTCAAATGCAATGAAACTTTACACACAATATTTTAATACTATAAACTACTGACATGCCAAATTTCATCGTCATTCAAATACGTTTACTAGGTTTTGACCTATGTGAGCCAAATAAGCCATTTTTACTAACTTTTAGCCTTATCAAAAGTTAATTTAAGGCCTTTAACAAAATTACAACTTACACTACCAAAATGGGCACAAGAGACTAGTTCAACTACTTTGCCACCTTACTAGGAGTTTATAAGGTCAATATACATTACTTTGGGCTTGTAGTGACTTGTCTTGTTGCGACAATCCGATCTTTTTCCATAATCGATTCCTTAACCCGAAATACATGAGAAGAGACACGTTAGGTTCACATAGTCTAGTGAGATAGTAAAAAAAAGGTAAATAACAATGTATGATGTATATACATAATCTCATGCATATCAATATCAATGTTATGTTTCAATATGCAATGTTTAACATATCAAATTGAATATTAACTTTTGGATCGAATCAAGATAGTAGATACACGAATTTTAACGTCTCGCCAAATCAATGAATAGTCTAATCCCTCCGCCTCGACAATATGACCAACATCAAAACTTATGCCTCCGTCTCGCCAAATCAATATGGGTCGTATCCCTAGGACCAAATTATATTTATGACTAGAAAGTAAAACAAATGTTACTATAAAAATAAAAGAACACTAAAATGTTAAAAACAATATGTTCATATTTGGTCAATCTCAATTTCATATAATATAATTAAATTATAAAGATTAAAATAATTATATTAAAAAATATAAATTAAATTTATAATCGATACAAAATATAAAAATTATTAATAAAATTTGAGTCAAACAAATTTAACCACAATCTTAAGAGTTGTTTGTCCATAAACGATTATTATTATCAAAGATAAAGAAGTTTTTAATCCAAAATTCTTGAGAAATTGAGAGAATATAATTTTAGATATACAGAAGATGAAAAAAGTATTTTAATCCGACGGCTGCCAGGCGGAGGCAGTCAACAAGGACAAATCTTTCCACCCTAACTTGAGACACCCGTTCTCCTCCAACAGTGTGTACCCTTTCCAAGGGAACATCCCTAGCAAAAGGCTCGCCTGTGCCGCCGGGTTCCCGCCCAATGATACGGGTTGAAACCCGACCCGACTCAACTCCTCCCCCCATCTCTCCACCTTGACCTCCCCCGTCCTCTTGGGCCCACCCACCGCCACGATGTTCCGAATCTCGCTCCCAAACAGCTGCTGCTCCACCGAGTGCCTCTCCGGACTGTCCACACTCAACCCGTCCCCCAGCGCGTCGAACAACGCGCTGTAGTAGTGCAACGCCTCCACGAACCTCCCTAGGAAACTACCGCCGTGACTCAAGTCCTGTTCGACGATCGTGATTAGTTTCGGCTTCAGCACGCTCAGCAGTCTCAACGTCGCTAGATCGCTGCCCGTTACGTCGTACAGGCAATGGTGCATCCAATGAACCACCACCGCTTCACTCGACCGGACCCCGAGTTGACTCAGATCCGTTACGTTCCCGATTTTGCCCTCCAAAGGATGGAACTCGAATGGTAGTCCTAAAGAAGCCGCGAAATCGGCGAGTCTTTTCCCGGTCAATTCCAGAAGCTCCGAGGAGGATCCGAACCCGGTGATTCTCATCGATCGGATCTTTTTGGACCGGGAAGCGAGGATGTGGAATAGCCCTGGCCATTGGAGACCTTGCATGATGTCGAGATCGATGACGTGGACACAATCTTCACCGCTTAATGCTTGGAAGATGGCTTGATTAGCGGTGAAGTGAGAGAATTTGACCAGAGGACTTATCGAATTGTAGGATTGGAGAGCATTGAAGATCTTTTGGGACTGAGTCAAGGTAAGCGATTTGTTATCGAGTGGAGAATACGTTCTTAAGCAAGAACTCACCACACGTGCCTGTAGAGCGTGTGCGAAGTACGCGCCGACGCGTTCGGGAGACGAACCGAACGGAGAAGACAGCTCAGAGATTTCAGGTAAAAGATCGGTGGCGTCCTCGAGGTTATCCATGGCGACGCACTCGGCGCATTGGAGCAGGAGACCTAAAAGCCTTAACCCGGTAGATTCACCTTCGATCACCGTTTCTTCCTGTTCACCGACTACCGCTTTTTCGGCAGAGGAGTAGTTGAGACGCTTGTTGGAAGGATCATCGGCAGCGGAATCGTCGCCGGTGGCAGCGGAGACCTCTCTTTCGAGGCGCTTTGACTTCATGGAGGAGCTAGGATCGGAATTGATTGGAGATTGAGGAACTAAGCTTTGAATCATGATCGGTTAAGGAGAAAGATAAAGAATAGATTCGAAAGGTGAGCAACTTTTGGGAGAAAAGGGACAAATATCTTTTGAAGAGGACTAACAAAAGTTTTTTTCCTCTACAGAGATGTGTCAGAGATTGGAAGTTGCTGGGCCTGTTTGGGAGGTGAGAAACTGAAAGAAAATTTCTACCATCAAGGAGAAAAAGGTAGGCAACTTTATCTTCTTCTTCTTTTTAATTTTATTTATTTATTTATTGTGATGATCGCTCGGTGTGTGTTTGATTAAGCGGAAGGATTAGGATTAGGATTAAGATTAGAGAATTAGTTGTTAAATAATTAAGCTAAATGGCATCGTCAGGGGATGTTGTTTTGGTTAAGATTAGGGGATTAACATTTTGTCTTTTGTGTTATGTTAGGACGTCCATAACTCTAATGTATATTATAACATTAATAATTTATGGTTTCATCGAACGAACTGGACTTTACAACTTCTTCTTCATCATTATTATTATTAGGCTTAATACACTTTTTTTTCATTTTTTTTTGTTAAAGTCTAAACAAGTATAACGTTTTCGCGGTTACTTATATTACCCCATACCATTAAAAAAAAACTATCTTTAACGCGCCACATTATTTTTTATTTATTTTTAAATTTTAAAATAAAATAAATATATAAAAATATTTATTAATTTACTTATATTTCTCAACATATCCAAAATACCCCATCTTCATCCACTTCATCTTATTCCCCCCACTGACTAGTGAGGTTGGATTTTAAATTTGAAGATTTATAGGCGTTTCCCTGGTTACTTATGTCAGCTTGATTCCCCTTGCTACTTTCCTGAACTAAAATTCTTGCTTCTTTCTGACTTTTCTTCGAAACTGAGAAATACAGAAATGAACAACAAACCTAAGAAAAGTAGAGCAAAGCACTAATTTAAGTGACCCGTGAGATCCTGATAATGAAGGTCCGACCAAATGTAATTAAACAACATATTAGAAGATAAACCCAGAAATGCAGCAAACAACAAAATCCGAGATACCTTTGAAGCAAAAAGAAGAGCATACCATGGGCATCCAAATTGGTGCAGCCATGAGCCATCATTCTCTGCAATTCAAATGGTTTAGGCAAGCTCGGGCAGTCAATAGTGAATACACCCAGCTTTGCTCGAAGCCTAGATCTTGGCCCTCCTTCCTACCATTCTCATTCAATGTATGACCTGCTTCCGCAACACTTTCACCTAACGTATCCTCACTCCTCACTATCAGATAATTCCAACACTCACTGAATTTGTCATTGCCCCACACTAAATCCTCTTTCGAAGTATCAATGTCGCCACTGTAAGTAGGTATAAGTTTAGGCTTTGGTTTAAATTGGGGCTTTTCAGATTTCTCTTTCATTAGATTTTCTGCACTTACACTGAAAATTGTGGAAGAAGATGATGGGAGTCACATAGGCTATTTTCGGAAATATAATTAAATTAATAAAAATTTTAGGGTTAACTACTGTAATATTCACTTATGTTTCTCCCTAGTACAGAATTGGTCATCGATTTTGAAAAACGACCAGTAAGGTCTCTTATGTTTTTGGGGCGTAAGCTTTTGGTCACTCAGCCGTTTATTGCCGTTGAACGTTGACGGCTTGGTGACCTGGCAGTGAAAAAAATAAGGGTAAATTACTGCAATGGCCACTAAAGTTTTTCTCATGTACATTTCTAGTCTCCGATTTTACAAATTAAACATTGTTATCACTGCTGAAAAAGTTTCTTTCTAATTTCACCCTTGAATTTTTAAAAATTTATTTTTCAACCCTAAAATTTTGCAATCAATTAGTACACTAATATTATAAAGGTTTAAATGAAAAATATGTGCCTAAAGTATACCCTCTTTGAATTTTAGGCGTCGAAAGTATTTTTTTTTGTAAAAATAGGTGCCTAAAGTTTCAAAAGTTAGAATTTTAGGTGTCTGACCGTTAATGGGTGTTAAAAAATATTTAATCAATCAATGTTTGACACGTGGCAAAAATTTGATTTTTTAAAAAGAACAACACCTAAAATTTTCAATTTTTTATAAATTTTGAAATTTTGAAAATTTCACAAAATAGTCCCAAAATTCCTAAAATTACCTAAACCCAAACCCCCAAATCACCGCCGCTTTTGTTGTCGATCGTCGCACTTGAGCACACCCCTTTGGTCACCAGATCAAGGCGGTCATTTCCCCCAACACGGCTTTACCGGAAACGACGAACAAGATAATAAGATGAATAAGTCTCGGACCAACTCTGCTTTGTAGTTATATTACATTTATGCGATAAAAAATCATTACCTGAAAATTTTGTAATGCTTCAAGGATATAAGCAATTTCCTCTTTCTCTTCTTCTTAATGTATGCCTATTCTGATAATCCTTTCTTTTTTTCCTACTACGAGTATTATTTATTTTAAACAATATTAAATTTTAATATTCTATTTTAAATTGTTTTAATTTTTTTTAAATAAATGGTTAACATTTCAAATTTTATCACTTTAATCTCTACTAACCTAACCACTATAATTATTAATTAATATATATTATAAATTTACTTTTCAAAATATTTATATATATTTATTATAAATTTAATGAATTTTCCATCCATTTTGGTTAATACTAACATGTATTGGAACTAATTAGTTGGTACAAGATGTTAATATTTTAAATCAATCTGTTAATAATATTATTGGTAAGAATTAGTTAATACTTTCGGCACTTAAAATTCAAAAAATGTATTCTTTAGGCACCTATTTTTTATTTAAGCCTTTATAATATTAATATACTAATTGATTGCAAAGTTTTAGGGTTGAAAAATACATTTTTAAAAATTAAATGGTGAAATTGGAAAGAAATATTTTTAGTAGTGACCATAATGTTTATTTTTTTAAAATCGGAGACCAAAAGTGTACATGGAATAAACTTTAATGGCCATTGCAGTAATTTATCCTTATTTTTTTCGCTGTCAGGTCACCAAGCTGTCAACGTTTAACGATAATAAACGGCTGGGTGACCAAAAGTTTATGCCCCGAAAACGTAAGTGACCTTACTAGTCGTTTTTCAAAATCGGTGACCAACTCTGTACTGGGATAAAACATAAGTGATTATTCCAGTAGTTAATCCAAAATTTTAGTATATTTATTTTATTTTAAAATTTAAAAATAAAGAAAGAAAGTGAAGTGACGCGTTTTGATTGGTCAATATAGATTTTTTTAACGGTAGAGGACAACATGAACAACGACGAAAATGTTAGAAGTACAAAAGTGGTCAAAATAAACTTTAAGAACTAAGTTAATAAAACATGTTAAGTTTAGGGGAAAAGTGCATAAAATATATTAATTATTAAGAGGGGACCAGTCATGGTTACTATTGATCCGATCAATATCTCTTAATGAAAGCTCAAATTGTATGATAAAGAAAACTGTTCTCTTTTAGAGGTATAATCTATTTATCTGGCTGGATTCTATAATAATATGTAAAAAATATTTTGATTAAGAGTGCTTATCAAGCGAGTCGATTACGAGTTGAGTAGTGTCCGACTCGTGTTTGTTAAAAAAATCTCGTTGCTTAACTCGTTGTTCGTTAAACTCGCTAAAAGTTTTACTTTATTTTTTAAATATAGGTAAAATCTAATGATACTATTAGAGTTTTATATAAATATAGAAATTCAGAGAAAATGTGAGGTTTGAGGAGATAAATAAACGAATCTATTATGACCGAGTTAGAGATGAAGTCGATATTCAAGTGTAATACTCTTTTTAGTTTCTCAACAATCTTCGATGAATAACAAAGGAAATTAATGTCTTAGAAAATCTCGAGATTTTAACTTTCAATCAATTTCTTTTATATAGAAGTATAAATTGAAGACTTTCCCTTTTTCTACTTTTATACGCAACGTAATAATAAAAGAAAAAAGAAAGACTTATTATTATAATTTATTTTTTTATTAATACAAATTATTTTTTTCGAGAAATACAAAACGTTTTGTAAATTTGAAACCAAAATTTTATGAGTAAATTACTTAGCAATTCACTGAACTTTTCTAGAGTTTTCACCTAGTATTTAAACTTCTTGAAACATAATTTTTTTAAGACAGCCACCAGAAAATTATAAAAGACTTTATAAAAAAAATAATGAGCTACTCACGAACTTATCGAGTCGAGTTGGTCTTTGCTTGAGTTAACTCGCTAATATCTCGAGGTGAGTTTAGTTTAAACGAGCGTTAATCAAGTTTTGACCGAGTCAAGCTCAAGTCGTTTACAAGCTACTCAACTCAATAAGCACCCCTAATTTTGATATATAAGTTGCATAATAGTTTAGGATTTAAGGTTAAAGATTTAGATTTTATAGCTTAAATATAAAGTATTGTGAATTTTTTTTATACATATTGTATATTAAAATATAAGTTATTATATAAGATCTTTGACAAAGAAAAAAGTATACAATATTTAACCTTTGAATTATATTCGCATTTTCACTTTAATACTTAAATTGTTCTTTTAAAAAATTACTATTTTGTCTCAATTTATTTAAAATGATAAGGACATGACACGTAATCCATTCATAAAATAAGAATTTAGATAATACATACATTAATTTACGTATAAACCCATCTTGAAGAATAGAAAAAAGATTTTTATTTGTGGCGGGGATGACAAATGAATATAATTTCATGAATTTTGTATCATATACGTCTTAGTTGGGTTGGATTGAATCTAGGTATAAATTTAGTGGTTAGTGAACTGTGTAAATACCAAAAGTCAACAATCATGAGCAGTGGTTGGTGATAAATTTGAGACATTTTTAAATTTTAATCCATAGATATAAAATTTTAAGTGGCTATGTATATGAAGATGGTATCCGCATCACCCCGCCTCTAGTACTCAGGTTAAAATCCTTGGAATTTAGGTTAAAATTACGATCTTAATTTGGATAACAAATTAAAGAAATCAGATCATTTCTGCTTAGTTCAGCGATCATGTCCCTTAAGGCTTAAATCTATTATAAACGAGTTCATCTCAAGTTAAAACATGGAAGAAATAAACAGCAGATTCCGCTTAAATGTTGGAAGAGCCAATCAGATCAATTATTCAACTAGAGTTTAGTATCAAATTACCAAACAAAAATGGCGAAACAGCAAAGGCCCGATTCTCAACTTTCCATATGGAACTACACTTCTACAGCTAAATAGTAAGTGTTAAGCAGCCAGACAAGTGCTACCACATAAAGATTAAAACAGCAGGAATATATCATCCCTTCTCAGAATCCAAAATGGTTTAAGATAATATAAAGAAATTGATCAGAACCTAAGCTTGGTGAAGAACCACCTGTTTTTTCCAGTCTTGAACCTCTCTTCAAACCTTTGTTTGGTAGCCTTACAAGCGCCCACCTTCTTATCCTTCGTCTGCAGCGCGTCCACGGTGACCGCGTCTTTCAAGTCCACGTCCAGGGTGTAACGCGTCGGCATCAGGTGCTGGTAGTTCACGACCTTCACGAAGCACTTGACGCGCGATTTCTTGGCCGTTTTCTTGGCGGAGTCCTTGCGGATGACCTTGCTCGGGTACTTTTTTATCCCCGCGACCAAACAGTGGCCGTAGGGGCGGTCGCGCGTTCCTTCGTCGAAGGATTTTACGATCACGGCTTTCCGTCCGGCGTATCGGCCTTGGAGGACGATGACGGCTTTGTTTGGCTTTAGAAACTTCACCATGGCAACTGCGGCTTGATTCTCTCCTCGCACAAAACCCTAACTCGAGAAAGGGAGAATTGTTCGGAAACGAGGCATATATAGTAGAATGTGTTAAGTGAAACCCTAGCACATTTGCTTTTGCTTGTGTGTTCTTATGGGCTTGGGCCTTAATTTAGTACTCATAGGTAGGAACTATACTTCATTAGAGTTTGTTGGGCCTTAATTTAGTACTCATATGAACTATACTTCATTAGAGTTTGTTGGGCCTTAATTTAGTACTCATAAGAACTATACTTCATTAGAGTTTTTTTTTGGACTAAAATGGTAACCGGACTTTGTAACCAAAAAAAATAATAATATGGTAATTAAATTTTTTTTTGACAAATTTTAATTTTAATTTTACTTAGAGAGGAGGGGAAGGGAAAACTCTAGGGGAAGAAATGGGGTGCTCCTACCAAGTCTGGAACCCGTGACTGAAGGAGATGAGAGGGAATAAAGATGAGCAGTTTGGCCAACCGACTAAATATTTTAAATGTTATAAAATGACAGTTAAACTTTGTGTTTTGTTATAAAATGGTAAATCGACTGTTAAGTACTTAACGTGACTGTTGTGAAACTTTGTATAATAGTATATTTAGTCATTCATATTTACACATTCAATTAATTTAGTCTTAATTCAAAAATTTTGACCCTCGTTATTTATAATTTTTTAATTTAATCCTATTTATAATAAAAAATAATATTAGATATTTAAATTTGGGAAAATTCTACAACGTGCGACGAACACCGATGAACACCACTAATGATGAACACCGATGAACACCATTAAATTAATTAATAAAGATGTAAAATTTCAAGGACCCATCATACAATTAATAATTATTTTAAAAAATTCAATTAAATTATTTTTATATATATTAAAATTTTATTTTTTTAAAAGGGTAAACTTATATTTAGTACCTCACATATTTCCGTATTTCTATTGAACTCTCATTATTTAAATATTATTTCAATTTGACCCTATTTTTTATGAAAATAGTTTAACCCTTAACCCTCAACCTAAAACCCTAAACTATTAAACCTTAAACCCTTAAAATATTAAACCTATACCCTAAACCATATACCATTAAATATTATTTCACCATCATCGATTCAATTCAATTCAATAAATTGTTGAATTCTCCTAAAAAATTCAATAATCAACAATTTGAAGGAAAACAAGTGATGATCAAAGTCGGTACAAGTTATATTGAATTTGAATTGTTTGATAACTTCTCCCCTGCATTCACATTCGAAATGAACAAGTATAAACATCGATGTGGAGTGTAACATGGATGTGTAAGACACTAAGAGTGTTTACAATTTGCGAAAACGAGGATGGAGAAGGAGAACCGAAACATTCGTTTGATCTGTCTGTTTGATTGCGGGATTTGTTCGACGAATGATAGGCGTTCGATCAGCCAAATCATGGAAGCTGTTAAGACATAAACTCCAACAATTGTAAGCCAAAGTTCTCCGGTGAGTGGTTTTAGGAAAATCCACAAGTTTCTGCTGTCCTTCGGAGTTAGCCGGGTGACCATTCCCACCCCCATGTCCGTATATGGCAAGGTAAAATCCACATACAAAGATCTGTTTGAAAATACCACACATCAATAAATGCAAGTTTGCATAAACGAACCAGATCATTATTAAGAACAATTTATTAATAATTGTTGATCATCACTTGTTTTCCTTCAAATTGTTGATTATTGAATTTTTTTAGGAGAATTCTACAATTTATTGAATTGAATTGAATCGATGGTGGTGAAATAATTTTTAATGGTATATGGTTTAGGGTATAGGTTTAAAATTTTAAGGGTTTAATGTTTAATAGTTTAGGGTTTTAGGTTGAGGGTTAAGGGTTAAATTATTTTTATAAAAAATAGGGTCAAATTGAAATAATATTTAAATAATGAGGGTTCAATAGAAATACGGAAATATGTGAGGTACTAAATATATAGTTTACCCTTATTAAAAAATAAAATTTTAATATATATAAAATATAATTTAATTGATTTTTTTAAAATAATTATTAATTGTATGATGGGTCCTTGAAATTTTACATCTTTATTAATTAATTTAATGATGTTCATCGGTGTTCATCATTAGTGGTGTTCATCGGTGTTCGTCGCACGTGGTAGACTGCCCTAAACTTATTGCAAATTCCTTTGAACTCAACCCGCCAACAAAGACAAAACATCAACCACTTCATTAGGAATTGGATCATTTAGAATTGCAATAAGTTTGGCAAATTTGAATATTTAATATTATTTCCAATTATAAATAGAATCAAATTGAAAGAATATTTATTGAAGATTAAATTTATTGAATTTTTTCGAATTAAGACTAAATTGATTAAATATGTAAATATAAAGGACTAAATGTAATATTATACAAAATTTTATAACAGTTGCATCAAGTACGTACCGACCAAGTTACCATTTTATAACAGAATACAAAATTTAATTACTATTTTATAACATTTAAAAGTTTAGTTATCGTTTTTCTTATAAAATTCAGTTACCATTTTGATACTTTACCCGTTTTATCTTTGTGTCCAAACAATTCAAATTTTTTTATATAATTCCTTCAAATCCAATAATTGATAATTCAAAAGATAAATTTCAAATAACCCTTCATCAAAGATTGTGTTGCCTTACAGTAACCCCATAATATGACGTAGACAGTTTCTTCTCTTCTATAGTAAATAAGTTGACCTATATCAACCCAACAATTGTTTTAGTAAAAAAATGATGATGTTTATCTTAGGAGATATAATTTAAATCATTTTATCTACATGATGCTTGTGTATTATCAAAGAGTTAGAAATATCTATGAACAAATACTACATTATAATCACCTTTAGACCATTCTAAAAAAATAAAACTACGTTAAAAAGGATTAACATTTTTATCAAATGTATCCTAAAAAATCCTCATCTACCAATTGTTAAAAAAACAATCATTTTAATACTTGTAGTCAGTATCCACCTCTATATAGATTAACAGAAAGCGAAATGAATAGCCACTGGACTCATTCTAATGGTGGAAATAAAAAAACCATTTTATCTACTTCTTAAACTTACAGAGGTTACAAATGTAAAATTTATTTATTTATTTAAATGTTTAGACACGCAAATGCATTCCAAAATACATTTAAATGAAAAAAAAACTATGCATTTAGCTACTGAAGTTTCACTTCCTTTTTATGTTTTTGTCACCAACTTTCAAAATTTCTGATTTTATCACTCAACTTTCGCAATATATTTTTGGGTAAACTAACACATTGACCTCCATACTATGGTAAATGTATTAAAATGATCACATTAAAAAAATCGACTCAATTGACCACCCAAACTATTGAAATTGGATCAATGTGACCACCAACCGTTAATGGGCTAACGGAAGGTGACATGGCAGTTAAAAAATTAAAGGTATAATTACACATTTGGTCTTTACTATTTACACATTCTTTCAATTTAGTCCTAATTTTAAACTAATAAAATAAATTAATTAGGTGGTGACACGTGTCAACACCTATTTAGATGAGAAAAACAAATTTCAACATACATGTTGCTAAGGGGATTTGAACCCAAGCATTGAAGAAGCAAAGGCAATGGGTTAGCCGTTGCACTAAGAACAATATTATGCTATGAAACACCAACTATAATATATGTCTTATTGTTTTCTACTTTTATTTTTTTAATTTCACATATAAAATCATCCAATTATTTTTTAATTTAATTAAAAAAATATCTGAAATATGTAACTGGAAATGTATTAATCATAAGTAAGATTCAAATAAACAACTAAACTATCAAACCTCAATTGCAGTTCCATGAGCATGACTGTAGATAAATTGAAGAGGAAGCAAACCGGCCAGATGTTCAGAAACAGCAGCCAAAGCAGGTTTGATGGGCCTTCTAAATCCAGGAAAAAGAACAAAATCAATAGTGAGATGTGCGTTCTGATTGGACAACAATAACCATAGAGATATAATGATGGAAACCTTCCCTTCTTTTATTGGCTGAAAAAAAAGGAATGCCAGAAATACAAACCTCAAATCCCACAAAAGGGATTTTCTATTACACTGCAGATGGCTTTCCCAGGATGACGACTTTGATTGGATGACGATAATCATATCCGAAAGTGCCTTGGCCTGATAATGTTTGTCCACTAATAATGGTTCAGTATGAATGAACCAGAAGATTGGAACTTCGGACCGACCATGAGCATGTGATCCTGAATTAAGAATGAAGAGCAAATGAAACCAACAATAATTTAGTTAGGGTCCTGCAAGCGACAAAATTGATACCCAGGATATCATGATTTCACATGATCAACTCCATATACTAACATCCATATTTAATAGGCACATAAAGTTAAGAACAAAAGGGTAAATTCCAAAAAATAAAAACAATTACTGGAATTTAACTTGGAAAGGACTGAAGAATTTAAAGGTTCAAAAAAGGAATAGTGACAGTGGTAAGGTGTTGCAAAATGGAATGTTGAAACACTAATTAGGAATAGAGTTCCCATTCATGGTTGTGAAATAAAGGACCAAATATTTCAAGGACCGGTAGGTGATAATAAAAACAAAATGCACATATCTTGTTCAAGGGCGTAAATTTAGTACAGATGAAAGACATCAGTGTTATCAAGATCAAGAGCTTTTAGTTTTGCAGTGGGTAGTCAACAAAATGTAAGCTCCAAAACCAAACGGATTTTGTTTTCCCCAGTAAGCATTATGAAGACAGATCTGACCTTTGAGAGATCTCATTCAGCCTCCTCAACTGATACTGGAGAATTGAATAATCAATAAAGGAACAGGTATTTCTTAATTAAATTAAAAAAAAATTGGATGATTTTATATGTGAAATTAAAAAAATAAATGTAGAAAACAATAAGACATATATTAAAGTTGGTGTTTTGTAGCATAATATTGTTCTTAGTGCAGTGGCTAACCCACTATCTTTACTTTTGCAATGCCCAGGTTCAAATCCCTTTAGCAGCATGTATGCTGAAATTTGTCTTTCTCCTCTAAATAGGTGTCATCACCTAATTAATTTATTTTATTAGTTTAAAATTAAGACTAAATTGAAAAAATGTGTAAATAGTAAAGACCAAATGTGTAATTATACCTTTAATTTTTTAACTGTCACGTCAATTAATTTATTTTATTAGTTTAAAATTAAGACTAAATTGAAAGAATGTGTAAATAGTAAAGACCAAATGTGTAATTATACCTTTAATTTTTTAACTGTCACGTCACCTTCCGTTAGCCCATTAACGGCTGGTGGTCACATTAATCCAATTTCAATAGTTTGGGTGGTTAATTGAGTCGATTTTTTTAATATGATCATTTTAATACATTTACCATATTATGGTGGTCATTGAGTTAGTTTACCCTATATTTTTTTGTCAACCAATCATTAGTTAGTTAGCAATAATACTAAAATGTTGTGTTCTGGACAATTTTATTTATAAAAATAACCTAATGCTTTATCCTCCTTTCCCAGGATTAACATATATCTCCACTGATGTTGTGTTTGCGATATAATCGATAAAAAACGTTTTCTTTTTACGTTATTTTCTCTTCTTAATCCAATTTTTCTCAAAATTGACAAAATTCAAATTAAAGTTTTGACCTTTTCTTGGTCTAACTTGCAATCTTGATATCCCACTATTCAAATTTAAAAGAAAATACTCTAACACCGATGAACCAAACAGAGCCTCAAAATATAGGTTTGAGAAGAAAGTTCCATGAGTTTTTTTTTTTTTTGCATAAATTTACCTAAAAAACTAAATGGCATTAGACAAGTAAGGGGTAGGATGAACAAAAAGCGAATTTCGAAAGTTGAGTGAGAAAATCGTAAGCTTTGAAAATTACGTGACCAAAACAGAAATAAAATGGAAGTTCAGTGATTAAATACATAGTTTAGCATACAAAGTTACAATTGGGGGAGCAAAGGCGCATAGTAGCCTAACTGCTGGTCCAAGCGACAAACCTAACAGCTCTACTGAATTAGAAAGATACTAATAAAAACCAACAAACGGGATATTTCTCCGAGGTATATATATAGTATTTTATTTTCCGGATGAAGATCAAATCTTTTCCCTCGGATTTGATACCCTCATGGCTTCCAATGGCGCTTCTACGGTAATTCCTTTTCTTCTTTTTCTTATAGGAATTGGAATTGAAATTGATTCTTTTTTTGGGGAAAAGGAACAGGCAATTAGGGATACGACGGAGAACAGTTTGGAAAAGATCAAACGGCAGCTGGCCTCTGGCTCCGGCAGGAACTTGCTACAAGGTCCTCTTCTTAAGCGATCTGAGACCGTATGATCTTCCTCTACTCTCTCTCTCTCTCGTTAATTTTGTATTTTTTTCATTTACTGTGCTAATTCCAGCTAAATTCTCGATTTTATTTATTAGCAGTTATAACTTTCACCAAATTATTTTTTTAAAGATGTTTTTTCAAGTGATTTGGTGATTTAGTTTATGTGCTGTACATTGGTTTAACAGTTGAGGAAATGGAATGAACGCTGGGTGATATTAGACCCCACAACGGGGAGAATGGAATACAAGTAAGTGTATTTGTAGTTCTTATTGTTTGTTTTCTTCTTAAGATTGAAATTAAACTAGAAATTCCGTTGTTTGCTTGTTTTAGGACTAGGAGGAATGAGCCAAGTATTAAGGGAATAATGACCTTCAATGAAAACAGCACCATTGCCATATCCCCTGTTAACTTTCAGTAAGATGATTTTCTTATTTCAAATTTGGTTGTTGCTCTGAGTCCCCATTTGGCTTGTTATTAATGTTATATTTTTTACCTATGTTTGCTGCAGTGGACTCCCGAAGTACGAAGGCTGCTGTTTCTGTATCCGATTAGTTTTTGAAAAAATAATTTAATTTTTTTAAGGGTTTCTTTACTATGCTATGTGGAAAATCTAGTTGCTAAACTTGCATGCCTCTTAACTATACCATTTAGATATTGGGACTCCCCAGAAAAATGACTACTTTCTTTGTGCGGAGACTCCTGGTGCTGCTAGAGCTTGGGTATCAACTTTACAGTAAGTTAGCATTTTCAAGGCATTATATTTCAGTCGTTTTACTGTTAGACACACACACACAGATATGTGTGTGTATTTATATAATTCTTTCAATTTGTCTGAAGATGATGGCTGATACCATCTCGTCATAAAAAAAATGTATACTCACCTTATAATTTACAGACTTCTTTTCGAAACTCTTTTCTCATATACACAATGTTTCCATTTGATTATTGTTTCTTTTTTTCATAAATAGTGCTGCACAGTTGGTTCTAAAGGCCCACAAAGAGGCTGTCAATTCCTTAAGTGGAAATGGTTCTGCGAAATTGGGTACGGTTGCAACAGTAGTTGCTGCTGCCAATTCAACAGCCAAGGAATGTTCTAAAGAAATTGAAGCGGCAATGCAGATATCGTTGAGAAATGCCTTAGGATTGGTGGCAAACGCACCCACTGATGGTCCAATGGATGATCTTACAATTATGAAGGTATGCTATGAGCAGTCCCCTTTTAATCTCTTGTGCACGGGGGGGGGGGGGGGGGGGGGGCTGTTCTTTTAAGTTATTTAAACATACCAGTGCGTTTAAGTTATTTGAACATACCAGTGTTATACTCAGATTGAAGCCTTATTTACGCATATAACTTATTGTGAGAGAATATTCGAAGTGCAAAGCATTTGCACTTGATAAGATATCCTTTTCCCTAATGTTAGTAGGTGGACCTGAGATGTTCGAAAATTTTAACATGACTTATAGAGCTATAGTTACTGGAGTAAAAAAATATCATATTGTTTTTTGGCATTGTGAAATGTTTTCCGCTAAATTATTTAGCAATCTAGATGATTCTTATGTAAACATACTTTTAGCAGATTGCTTCTGGCATTAGGATTTGGTAGATAGAAAAACTACAACATGCCTACCCTCAGTTCTGCTGGCTGTTCTTGAAGTAACTGGATAGATTAATATATACCTATTTGTTTGTTCCTGAGGTGCGAATTCAAATGCTTCTGGTGCTAAATTGTCAGGTTTGCTTTGCTCCAGCTTGCTGTACCTAGTATATAGTGTGGAGGAGACTGTTTGACTCAGAATATTTCTGAAATGAAATGACATGGCTAAAAGTATGTTGTAGTCCTTGTTGTATTTGGGATAAGGAACTGAAATCAATTTAGTCCTAATTTGAAAAATTCAATCAATATTTGTTTGTTCCTGAGGTGCCAATTATTGTATTTGGGCTGTACAGTTTTATTGGCTAGGTTGGCAACAACTTAATCTTTGTAGTCCTTGTTGTATGAAAGCGGACGACTAGCCCTTGGCTACCAATTGATCTCTATTGCTCTTTTATAAATCAACCAATTTCTGGGTTTGTTTCTTTTCCTTTTCCAACCAAACATCATTGAATCCAGTTTCTACTCTTTTTGGCTGTGTTTTGGTATTCCAAATTCATACAAACTACGATGCCAAGGCATGTAACAATGTTTCACAGCCATATTGAATCCATGTAACCTGGTTATGCTTACATTTCTGGGTGGTTCTGCTTGTTAGGTAGATCATACAGTGATCTGGTTTGCCATCTTTGATACCTTTACATTATTGACTTATTGGGATCATTTTCCATGCATGACACTCCTAAAAGTTCATAGGTTTTAGGCATTATTATTTCCTCAATGAGACTATTTTGCCTTATTGATCTTTTCCTTCCAAGCAATCATATCATATCATATCATATCAATAGCATCTGCATGTTATGGAGTTGAATACTTGTTAAAACTCTTCATGGAAAAACTTATGTTATTCCCTACCCATGGTAGTTGTATAGCTTTCAAACAATGTGAAACATTGTGGCAGGCTTGGTTGAGATAAAAGAACTGTTAACTTTTGGATATCTTATGTGTGCTGCTATTTATTATGTAACTTGTTGGTGCAATAAATAAATCCTTGCTATACATATTATGCCAAAATTGATGTTCCCTAGAGTTGGAACATGCCAGTCAATGTATCATTTTCTGTGTTATCGCATTTTGATTTCATTGTGAGAATACCAAGTCCTAAATGACAGTTTCTCATAATTGTTTATTCAAATTCCTAGTTGGCAGTGTATTAGGTAGAACGATGGTGTATACTTGGGTCCAATTATTGCAAAAGTAACTCTACTAACACTCTTGCATCATGGCTCTGTCGTGTTACAGTTATCTAGATTTTAAGGTGTGATAATAAGAGCTAATTGCTGTATGCTGAATTGTGATGAATGTTCTGATAATGCTGATGCCAAAGAAAATTTTACACCAGTTTTGTCGTGACTTGTCCTAGGTCAACAGCTATTAAATGCATATTATGTGTTGTTTTGGCCTCTTAAGAAGGGTTTCTAACTCACTGTCTTGTCTCCTTATTGTGGTAATTGCTTGGTCAGTTAAAGTAGTTTGTTCTACTTAGATTTGGTTTTCTGAGTGGTAGCTAAATCTTGTAGGAGACACTAAGAGTCAAGGATGAGGAATTGCAGAATTTGGCCCGAGATCTTCGGGCTCGTGATTCAACAATAAGAGAAATAGCAGAGAAACTTTCAGAGACTGCTGAAGCTGCTGAATCTGCAGCATCTGCAGCTCATATAATGGATGAACAAAGGAGAATTGTTTGTGTAGAAATTGAGCGCTTAACAAAAGATTCAGAAAAACAAAAGGAAGCATTCATGTTAAAGGTATTGCTAGCATCTTGATCTGATGGAGTCAATTGCATCCAAGAAAAATCTATTTTTCCCTTCTCATCTCATCATCTTCCTTCATTTTTGCTCAAATCTAATTCACTTAGCACCATTAATATCACCTCAATTGTCTTGACCTGGGCTTCATGATCCCATCATAATATATATGGCTTGTAATTCATTGTAAATTTTGTTGTAAAGTTTTCTCTTTGTTGTTTATAGCTGAGGGAGTTTGAAGAAAAGATTGGGGTCCTAAGTAAAGAAAGAGAACAATTGATTATGCAGAGAGACTCCGCCATGCAGGAGGCTCATATGTGGCGTACTGAGCTTGCAAAAGCTCGAGAGAATGCTGTGATATTAGAAGCAGCAGTCGTGAGAGCAGAGGAGAAGGTCAGAGTCATTGAAACGGATGCTGAAGCTAGAATAAAAGAAGCAGCACAGAAAGAGGCTGCTGCTGTGAAGGAAAAGCAAGAACTTCTCGCATATGTGAACGTATTACAGGCACATCTCCAAAGGTTTGACGTCTTCTATTTTCGAGAATTATAGCAGTCATCCTGCTTTTCCCCTTTCTATAAATCTTTAGAACCGTGTCTTGTAAATATGGTCGTAAGGCAACAGAAGTTGATATCATTTTCTGTTTTCATTTCCAGACAACAGAGTGACACAAAGCAAATTTTTGAGGAGAAGACAGAGTCCTCAAACACCAGTAACAGTCCACCCGACACAAAGGATGTTGACTTGTCGGATAACGTAGATAAAGCTTGTCTAAGTGTTTCTAAATCAGTGCCGCTGCCAGGGGAGAGCGTGGTCCGCATGGCAGAGGATCAAGTTAACATCCAACCGGATGGTGACGGTGAATGGAGTGATATTCAGGCAACGGAGGCAAGAATAGCTGATGTAAGGGAGATAGCCCCGGAGACGGAGGGAAGCAGCCATGATATTTCTGTTGATAAGCACCACGAGCAAGGAACAAGCTCCTTCCGCCAGCCTTGAGAATATAAGGACGCTCCGATTTTAGGGAATTCAAGGTGGGAGAAATGCAAAAGATTGTTTCGTACGGAGTATTAAAAATTCGCATCCTCCCTCTCAGTTGCATGATTTTAAGCAATGGACAAGATGTTTGATGATGTTGTGGATAGGAACTATAGTTGAATACAAGCGAGCTTCTGAAATAAAGTTCCTTAGTCTAATATGGTGATAGGAGAAGAATTGCAATTTGCAATTGCAGGTATTTTAATTCTAAACCTATTAAAATGCCACCTTTTATTTTGTGCTAATTGTGTTAAACTCCACGTTCAACAATGCTAATTTTATATAGCGGACGGGGCAAACAATTATCATAATCATTTAAAAATTAAACAAAAATGGTTTTTTGCCACTGGAATTATAATATATTGTTATTTCCATTCATTTTATTATCAATCAGTGTTCACTATTCGCAAACTTTTCAAACCGATTTATAAATGGGAAAGTTAGTCATCGAAGCTTAAACTAATTTCAAAACATATTAGGGTCAGTTTGGTTTGAGATTATAGAGAAAAATAGATGAAAAAAATGATGTTGATTGTAAAATTAAAAAATGAAAATTTGAGAACATAAAAAATATGTTTTCAATATTTTCATTAAAATTATTTTGAAAATTTGGAGGGCAAAAAACAAAAGGTTTGAAACCAAGGCTTAACTGACACGGGATCAATTTCTAAGGGCAAAATATAATTTTTTTGAATGTACATCGATCTTCAACCAATAGTTTGTAGATTAACTAAATGGAATCTTATAGAATCCATTATAGGGATGAAAGTCATAATATAATTTTATTTTTCTAAATTTTAAAAGGACTAAATCTCAATTTTATTTTTTTAAACAGGGCGAAATGTATTTTTATCGTATACTCCTTTGAATAATTATTAATAGTGTAGAATATGCAATGCATGATCTGTTTAGTTTTTTTTTTTGGTTCGGTCAACTAATCTAATGTTCAAATTTTCTTGATGTTCTCACTTTTTAGAGTTAGAATCCGGTACCAATCTATGTAATGGTTGTTTTAAATGAAAAAGGATTTTACCATCTAAGACTTGTATTCAAATTAAACATAAAAGTGTGTTTTGGTACAATTTTAAAAATATAATTACTGTGATTTTGCTTAAGTTAATATCTGCTTACTTTAGTTATTAATATTATATGGTTGTAATGTGAAATATCTTGTCTCACTCATTTAGTATAAAGCTTGAACAGTACCTTGCACTTCTCTGTAAATCTAACTGCAATCATCAAATGATGGCCGCTTGAGAATATTGATCATTTGTGCAATATTAATAAAGTATGAAATATTACTGCCATAGATTCTAATAAACAGATTTGGACATGATTTAACTTGAAATTACATTTACCCTTTTAATAAGTTAGGCAGATCGATTTAGTTAAAAAGGAGCTAACATGGTGCGATATCATTTGTTGAAAATGTCAAGAGGATAATAACATGGGCCGAAATGGGTAGCGATGATAATGTTAGAGGCACATAAACCCAAAAAATGCATTAGGTAATAAGATGGGGAAAATTGTAAATGTTAGGGGGAAATTTGTGCATTAAGACAATTAAGGGTTTAATGAAATATAATGAAAGTTTAAAGGCTAAAATAATTAAATTGAGATAGTTAAAGGATCAGATATATCCTTGTACCTTTTAGAAACAAAGTCAGAATTATTGCATGGAAAAATATACGTATATTATGAACTCAAAACCTTAATTAGTTAACTCATGCAATTTTTGTGGTTCATGTTTATTTTATGATCATGATATAATTATTATTTTTAAAAAAATTAAATACTTATTAAGCGGTCCTAATAAAAAAAAAATAATGTTGTTCTTTTAAGATAATCCAGATCAAATATTTGGACTATACATAAATTTTAAATTTTCAGTCTTGTGATACGCTTCTGCCTTATGGCATGTTTATCGTCTACCGTTGTGGTAGATCTGTGTTTGTGGATACATTTTTTCATGACGCTTGTATATGATTTGTGATTTGTAGGTGGTCTTTAGTAGTTTTATCTCCTTTTGTGGTTCATTTGCTGATGCAATTAGATTTGTTTTGCGAAGCAGCCTCCAAAATTGTTAGTTTTGCCCACCACTCCCACTTCAATCATGAAGCTTGTAGGTGGATATAGACTAGTCTTGCTCCTTGTTTCTATTTCTCCGGTGGTTCTTATTTATCATTGTTTTGTAGCCCACTGGACTTGTTTTGCTAGTATGATATTTCGTTTTCTAGTTTTGTTCAATTTAAATATAATGTTTGATTATTTTTCTGCTACAATTTTATTTCTTTTGGACTGTTTCTTTATTTTGATTTCTAAGAAAATTCAGTTGAAATATTGTTTAAAAAATCTATGTTAGGACTGAAATTTCAAAACTAAAAAATTACAAGAAGTAGAAAGATAAAAGTAGAGTACCAACTAAATCTACACCTTATGAATAGTACAAAATTTGGCTCTTTATATTATATACCCTCACCCTGCAAATCCTTAAGTGACGAGAGAAGTTATGTGGGTGAATCTTCAATATATGTATCACACTCATGTTTATAGATTTAACTCGATTCACATCCTAACATTAACTCCTTAATTAACAACGTGAACAATAACAATCGGACACAGTCGAGAAATAGATGCGATTTTACCGGAAAATCATGAGATGCATCACTTTCGGCAATTACGATTGAATGATTTCTTGTTGCAAAGCTGAGGTTTTCGCGGAGGCGAATTGCGCTTTGGAGTGCATGGGCCGGAATCACCTCGCCCGCATGTTGCAGTGCCGGAGTGAACTTGAAATCGAAATACATCTTGAGCTAATCCGATGTGGTTAGACCTTAAATCTACTTCGGAAAAAAGACATCCCTTGATCAAGCGGTCACAATGACCGGTGAAACTCTTCGTCTTCTTCGGTAAAACAGCTGCCATAAGTGTACGATTGTCGCTCACCACCGTCGCCACCGTTATCAGAATTGCTAAAAATAACCGTCTCCTTTGAATGTTTTCTCCCATTGTCTAATTTCTATTGATTTTCTCCCATTATCTATTAAATATTGCACCAGCTTGAATATTCATCATGCATGAAAGCGCGTGTGCTTTACTCATGATTTTCCCATTTTTGAATTATTGAGAGGTTTAATTCTCCTTTCAGTCCTTGTATTCTTAGCAAATTGAACACAGCTATAAACGCAGATGATTAAAAAAATCATTTTATTTTTTTTTAAAAAACTGTTAGGTCAACAATCAACGATAACATTGAACAGTAGTCAAGAGAGTGACTGCGAATTTTAAAATAAAAGTAGGACCTAAAATGTCAAAAAATGTGAGGTGCAACAGTCCTACTATGGTACGAGTGGCTCCGTAACAACATATGTATTAAAAAATTACTCAAACCATAAAACTGTGAAAATAACCTTAAAAACGAGTGTAATTCGACAATATTTGCATAAACTATGTTAATGTTTGATATATCTGTTTATGTCCATGCTGATGACAGCAAAACTCAATGTTTTGCAGAACACAAGTAATCTACACTTTCACAATCATGGCACTTTAGTTTTTTTAATATATTGTGTGATTATATGATTGTATATGTTCATATTTTTGCTTAAACTTTTGACAACATATATACAACTTGCACACATAAATACTCAAATTCGTAATTTCTAGAATGATCGTCATCATCCTTTTTACTAGAACCATTCGTCACGACCTCTAATTTGTTGACCTAATTTTCATTCTGCTTGTTCGACGGAAGCTGATAGCCCAAGACGAGGATGGAGCTATTAAACTAACGGAAGGAGACTGCAACTTTCAAATTTTGTCGAATGATAATTTTATTCTATGTTAGTTTGAAGATTTGTAAAATCAAGTTTTGTCCCTCCAAATTTTAGATTAATTTCTTGTTAGTTTTAAGATTATGCAAAAAATTTGATAAATCAAAACCGAAAAATTTGGTTTCATTATTTTTTTAATTATTTCAATTCGATTACTGTTTATAATGGTGAGTAAAATTAAGTAACCGATCTGATCAATTATTTTTAATATTCACAAATTTTATACATTAGAATATCATATAATCAGGTAATTTTGATGCCCTGACTCTCTAAAGACTTTTTGGTTCTAAATTGAATTACTAGGAAGTGTGAACTCTCAATTTGATATTTTAATTATTTTTGCACTTTTACCCTGAACCATTATTCAATGGTTAACCGAACTTGATTGACATAAATTTATTAGTCAACCAAAATAATCTACTAACGGTTAACCGAACTTGATTTCGCACACCCCTAATTAGCTCCATGTTAACTTTTGAACTTAGACAACTTTGTCACTTTTATTATTTAATCATGATTTCGCCGTCGTGACTTGAGATTGAAATTTATAAGAAATTTTGAAGTTAGATAATTTTGTAGGAATTGAAACTAATTCGGAGTTTCGAATCAAGTAATGTAAAAGCTTATTATAAAGATAATTTTTTCAGTTTATTTCATTAACAACACCAAAATTTAAACTTCTAACGTTACTTAATAAATCTAACATCTCATTTCACTGCCCTTTTTAACTCTATTTTCTGTATTCTTTATTAAATCATTTTTCGCTACTTAAAACAACTTCTAAGTAAGTACAACATGAATAATAGCAATGAAACATGGCCACCGAAGAGATGATTAGCCGGAAAATATTGCCGTCACCTTTTGCAATCACGATTGCGTGGATCTCTGCAATTCGGAGGTACTGGCCACTTATTGGGCGGTGGCGTGCATGAGGGTAAACCAGGCCGCCCGCATGTTACGACGGCAAGAGTTTGAAATATATTTTGCCCATTCAAGAAATTAGCTCCACTTGTTTCGTCGGGAAATAACTGAATTGTTTCCGACTCCACCAATCCATAGTCGTTTAACCCCGCGTCGACCTCCTCGGAAGCCGCCGCCACAAAACAAAGATCGGTGCTCACCACCATCACCATCGTCATCAGAATTGCTAAAATTAAACCTCTCTTTTGATTGTAATAACATCCCATTTTTGCTGAGTAAGTTGTTTACAAATGTGTTAGGAGGACACACACACACACACATATATATATATATATATATATATATATATATATATATATATATATATATATATATATATATATATATATATATATTTGTATAGACTTGGAATATTCAGCATATGTGAAAGCGTATGTGGCTTTGGCAACCTTTGTTTCTTATTCTTAATTATTTTACACGTTGGAACTGAGTCTAACGGTTGACCGGTGCTACTCTGACTTCAACATTCAAGTATTCAACCCTCTTAGCTCCTTATTTGTTATAAATTATTGGGTTTTATTAAATAATTTTTTCGAGTTGGTTCAAGAATTTAGGTAATGATTTCGTTACAAGCGATATTGAGGTGATCTTTTGACGGACCGATTTCACGTCGAACACTTCAATTAGTGAGTGAAAGTGACATTAATCTCACATCGAAAAAAATAATAAGTTAAAAGATATAATAGCGGTAACAGTATACATTCTGTCAAACGTATATATTTTTTTTGAAAAGTATAATGACTTTAAATAAATATATTCTACTTTTGTCACAATGTGAGGAATTGGAACTCGTTAAGTTGTAGATTAGTGGGTTGTTGAATGTTAGCTGAGCAAATTGGCAAATTACTAGAAATAAACTTCAACAACTGGGATTAAGATATGTTGAAATTGAAGGTATTAGTTTCCGGGGAGCTGCTGAGTTCCCACCGGTGACCTTTTTCAAGTCAACCATTCCAATGTAAATGCATGCTCTTTGAATTTAACGGTACAAGATTCGATCATGCACCATGGATCTCAACTTCACTACACTTTGTCAAGGTCTAATCTTGAAATTATGGACACAACAATGGCGACCCAAGGCCGCGCCGGAACAGATTCACCGCCGCTCTTCATTCCTCTTGTTCTGTTATGGACGTGTAATCTTGAAATTATGTTCAACCTTTCCCAACTATTTGATTTTTGTTAATTATTTTTAATATTTTGATTTTTTTAAAAAGGCAAGTGAGTATGAACATAATCTCCCCAACACTTGCAAGCAGTGGGAATGAGTTCATCATCCAAGCAGAGTAACACAAGATTTTCATGCTTGGCAATTAGCAGATAGTAGATAACATATTACATTAGCTGATAGCAGATAACTGATAGAATTAGTTGATTTGACTAGCAGATTGTATAAAAATATTTGGTAAAATTAATCGATAGCTGATAGGTGTTTGATTATTTGAACGAGCAAAATGACATATAATGACATGATTATATTCTATACTTGTTTGAATAATTTATTAGTTATTAACATTTTATATTTATTAGTATTAATTAGATTATAAAATTTAATTTTTTTAATATCATTACTGAGCATATATGAAGGACGTACATATTAATTTTTAATATAATTTTAATACTTATTAAATTTAGATGTATATATTAATTTTTTATTTATGAGATTATATTTTGAATATAAGGTTTTATTTTGATGCACAAGCTGTGTAAATTTTTTTTACACAATCCTTTTATAAAATTTAAATTACAAACCCTAACAACCTAAAACCTAAAACCTAAACCTTAAGCCCTAAACCCTAAACTCTAAATTCTACTCATAAACCTTAAATTATATACCCTACATACTAAACCCCTAAACCCTAACCTAAAACCTAAAACCCTAAACCCTAAAATTAAAGGGCTTGTGTAAACTAAAGTTTACACAAGCTTGTGCATCAAAGTATTTTCCTTGAATATAAGTGTATTAATTATTAAATTTAGATGTATATATTAGTTTCTTATTTATGAAATTATATTTTGAATATAATTTTATTAATTATTAAATTATATTTATTTATTAATTTATATATTAATTTCTCATTTATGAAATTATTTTTTTAATTTTATTAGTTATTCAAATTTATTTTATTTAGAGAAATTTTTATAATTATCAAGGATAAAATAGTCTTTACAAGTCTTTTATCCAAACCTCTAACTCAAAAAGCTCCTAAAAGGAGCTTTTCCAAAATGAGAGGTTTCAACTCAATCCGCTATTACAATCCTTTGTTTACCAAACATCCTAATTAGCAGATTTGACTGGTCAAACCTCTAAAAATGCTTCAATCCTCTAACTTTAGCTCAAAAAGTTGTTTACCAAACATGGCTAATTAGTTCAGTGGTGTGTTTGTCCATTTTTAGTGGTGGTCACACAAGTAATTTACCCATTAAAAAACATTTTCAAATCGACATTGCCTTCGGGTAGTTCTTGTTGTTACTATTTCCGAGTATTGTACTCGTTTTTAGTCGACATTGTAAATCATAACATTATATTTGTTTGTCTCGAATCAGTAACTCTTATAACTCGAATGTGACTCCTCATATCTGTTAGATCTTTTAGGTTGAGTTTAGTCTTTAAGGTGTTTCGCCACTTGCTTTTTTTTATCAATAAGTATGATTTTATTAGAGAAAAAAATATACAAATAAAATAGTATTATGTGCCCCATTAAAAATTTTCTTAAACGTTAAGCCACTTACTTTAGAAGCAAATACATCACGATGTGTATAATCACTATAATAAACAAACGTCTCCTAAGATTAACATAATCTCTTCGAAAAAATGTACACACGAAAATCAGTGTGAACTTTGACAATAATAGTCTTCTCTAGATAATCTCAAAACCTAAAATGCTTAGAAACCAGAAGAAAACTCCCTGGTTTTTTTACAAAGAAATGTTTATTGTGTGATAATTGAAATGAAGTAAATGTCTTGTACTCATAGCCCGTAGGCGGAGTCACATTTAAAATTGAGGAGTCTGTTGACTCTCAATTTTTTTTTTAATTTTTTATATAAATTGTATATAAAAAATAAATAAAATAATATTTTTTTTATAAATGAAAAGATATTACTTTATAAATAATTAACTTTTTTAAGTACCGTTGAAGAATAGCATTTCCTAAATAAATTCCTAGCTTTGTCCTGTTTGTACTTATAGGTAAACCTGGAGGGTATAGAGGTCTAAACAACTCTGCCAAAATTAAAGCCAATTAAATTACACTAAAATTGATTCAAAAACCGGATAAAAAGGGGTCAAATTCTGTTGGTAAATGCATCTTGAGAAAACAACTAATTTACACTGTAATTAACTCTGATTTAAATATTTCTCTCGGACATTAGAACTTGTTTATAAATAAAATGGAAATAATTTTTTTGTGTTCACACGAGCCAGACGACGACGGCGCATGTACAAAGACCTTGTTTTCTAACCGTTGAACAAGGAAGAAAAGGAAAGGAAAAGTTTAATATATCTTTTAAAAGGTATTTTGCTACCCAATGTAGGATTACATGTCTTACACTCTCGAGCGATACTAACCCACGCTGCATTAATAAATATGAAACTAAAATCTTATTGAGAAGAAAAAATCACATTATTAAACATGAATAATAACAATTACACATGACCACCGAAGAGATGATTGGCCGGAAAATACTGCCGTCACTTTTAACAATCACGATTGCTGCAATTCGGAGGTACTTTCTGTTGATTCGGCGGTGGCGGGCATGGTGGTAAACCATTTTGCCCGCATGTTGTGGCAGCCTCATTCAAAAAATTAGCACCACTTGCTTCGTCGGGAAATAACTGAATTGTTTCCGATTCCACTAACCCGTAGTCGTTTAACGCTGCGTCGACCTCCTCGGAAGCCGCCGCCGCAAAATAATGTTTGGTGCTCGCCACCATCACCAACGTCATCAGAATTGCTAAAAGCAAACCTCTCTTTTGATTGTAATACTATCCCATTTTTGCTGAGTGGGTTGTTTTGAAATGTGTCAGGAGTATAATACACACACACAAGCAGCAGACTTGGAATATTCAGCATATGTGAAACCGCATTTGGCTTTGTTCTTTTTTTCTTCTTCTTATTCTGAATTATTTTCCATGTTGGCACCGAGTCTAATGGTTGGCTGGTGCTACCCTGACTTCAAACATTCAACCCTCTTAGCTCCTTATTCGTTATAAATTATTCGACTTTAGTTTTTCGATGATTTTTTACAAGTGATATCGGAACGGCCTCTTAACTGTCTAATTTCACGGTTAAATGCTCAATAAATAAGATGGACAGGAGGAACAATTGTGACAAGATACTCATTGATTAAGGAGAATATCACGCCTAGACAGAGATGATGACATTAATTCTATATCAGAAAAAAGAGAGAATATAAAACTGATAACGTTACACATTTTAATATTTTTTAAAGAGTAACGATCCCCCGATATAACACTTTCAGGAATTGAACTTGGTTTTACATTAGTGGGTTGTTAAATGTTAGTTACGAGCAAATTGGTAATTTACTACTAATGAACTTCACCAACTTGAATTAAGATATGTTGAAGTTGAAGGCTATTCGTTTCCAGGGAGTTGCTGAGTTCCCACCGGTGTATTGAATGGCGACCTTTTCAAGTCAATCATTCCGATATAAATACACGCCCTTTGAATATAACGGTACAAGATTCATTCACGCGCCAACGATCTCAAGTTCATTTTACTTTCATTCGATTGAGTCGAGTTGAGTATAAATTTTTTGAGAGAATCGAGTTGGCAAGTCATATTTGATAACCCAAATTTTATTTGAAATTCTTTCGAGTTGAGTTTATGAAATTTAAGTCGAGTTGTTCGAGTTATCGTTCAAATTTAATTGTAAACATTTATAGTGTTATGATATTTATTAGTTCTAATTTAAACAGTTTCTTAACCATATATGATATACTTATTACCAGACAGTTGTGAGTTTCTGTGTAAATTTAATTGTGAGACTCGACTCGAACTTGAATATCGATTTACTAATTACTAAAATTCCGATTTATTCAAAATTCTATTTTATAACTCAAACTTAATTTATACCTTTGAAGAAAAGTTTATAAAATTACGTTTTAAGTCGGATCGAACAGAAAAATTCGATTTTTTTAATTGCGGCGCCAGAATATTCTTTCATTCCACTTATTTATGTTATGATCGTTTCCCAAGTCTATTTGATTTCCGTCCATTGTGTTTAGGTATAATGACAAAAAAATCTTTTAATATTAACTCATTATTTTATTTTGAGTCAAAATAATTTATATGTAGATAAAAAATATTAGTCAATTAAGATAAACAATTTGAGAGATTAGAAAGTAGAAAAAAAAACAAATTTATGTTTTATTAATTGGTTTGTCATTCTGTCAAGTCAACCTCTTTATCCATATGACATTGTTATATCAGCGTGCAGACTCGTCACATCATTTCAAGTCATTTACTATCAGTCGATTATCCGTTTTCATCCACGAATGAATCATTTTGGCCTAAAATGAAATATTAATAGTTAAAGTGCTTCAAAAAAAATATGAGTCAAAATAATTATTTACTTGAACGTTACAAACATTTTTTGACAATATATATCGTTTTTAATATTTTGATTTTTAAAGAAGATTTGCAACTTTCTATATAGAATGACCTCATGGGAAATTAAAAAAAAAACCCGTTAAAATCAGGCTAAAATGAGGCATGTACATAAATCCTTACAAAAAAAGTATAGATTTATGTATATGTACCAAAATTCTTATAGTAAGAAATTCAATATATACATAAATGCTTACTACTTTTGTAAGGATTTATGTACATATACATAAATCTTTACAAAAACGGTGAAATTTAAGGTATATACACAAATGCTTACAACTTTGTAAGAATTTCGGTATGTACATAAAAGTGGTAAGCATTTATGTATATACCGAATTTTTTACTATTTTTGTAAGAATTTCGATACATACACATAAATACTTACGATTTTTTGTAAGGATTTATGTACACGCCTCATTTTAATAGGTTTCACCCTAGAGCTTCCATGAACTCATCATCCAACCAATCATGATAGTTTCCTTCCAAGAGTAAGGCCATTTCAGGCAGAAGAACACAAGTTTAAACATCTAGAAACAAAATTCAGATCAAATAACTTTGCATTAATGAAAATTTGTATGAACATACAATTTTTTTATTGCCTTTTGTGAGAGATACACATGGCTACTTGCTTCAGTTTCTAACTTTTCATTTCAAAAGCATCAAAGAATCTTAGCCGAGTACAAGGCGTTTCTTAAAATCAGTAACTAATCTTAAGTCATTAGATTGGTTCTCGTAAGCAGATTGATAACTGAATTTGCCGCACAATCGCAGGCCATTTGGAGACTGAAAGAAAATAATAATCCGACATAGATGTCTTCTGAAATGTAATGACGACCTAAATTTCTGCTCTTCATGTGATGAGAAGCAAAATTGTTCAACAATTTCGGTTACGTTTACTCATCTTTCACACATAACCGCTCTGAAATAAAAACAAAAAGCATTTTCAAACCGAGTTCAGCTTATAACCATGGAGGAAACAAGAAGACACAGATTAAGGATGAAGTAAAAGATAGGAAAGGGTCCATACTCAGGTATTCGTAAGCTAATATCATTGAGGTTCCCCATGCCGACATACTGAAGAATCTTGGCCCCAACCCTCTGTAAAAACCTTTCCAACCATCATCTGCAATCAAGTTCTTTACGACTTGTCTTGTGGAAGGCCGCTTATCATGCCCCATCACCTGGAATACATAAACAACTAATTAATAAAACAAAAACGACGTGAAAATATGTCGTATATTGACCAAACAACTAGTATACAGATCTTGAAAAGGAAAAAGAAAATGCATTCTAGTTCTCATTTGAGAAGATGTCTCCCAAGATTCAAATGAAATGGTCTACTAACTATAATTAGACGCAATATTTATAATACGAAATATCACGTAAGGTATAACTCCAGATTCGATAATGGAATAAAAATTAATGCCAACAAGGTCAGAAGAAGAACACCTGTAAGCGAGTCTTAATAGTATCCAATGGAGTTGTAATGCAGGAAGCTGTAGCACCTGCAATGATTCCTCCGGCAGCTTGCACCGACACTATTGTCCATGTGCTAGGAGGAATTTCCTTCAGGTCTGTGCCGTGGCCTAAGAACCTACAAAAATGATAGTACATACTAAGTCACGGCTAAAACAATAACAATGCATCGAATGCCAGAAGTTCTGCCACACCGAAAATCATAATCATGAAAAACCCATCCCCTTTGGAAGCCCACATTTCATCTAAGAATAAGTGTGGATTAGGCCATAATTAGCTGTTTGATATAAAGACAATTACGCTGTGCACCATGTGCTATGGTTACCAGCTCTAAAATCACATTCAACTCTTTTCCATAAAGAAAACCTAACGCAGCCATAAACAAAAGAGAAAAGATAACAACAAAAGCAATCACAACTAACCTCCAGATAACACGTTGGCTTGAACCATAACTAGCCCACCATACAGCACTGGATGGAGAGTAAGTCATGACAGACAGACCAAATCCTCTGTATAACCCTCGGATTCCATCAGCCTTTATAACCTTACGAGCAACATCTAGACCCCCATTGTATTTTGCATGCCCCGAGTATCCTTGTACCATCAACTTTTGACTAATCTGTTCATAATTCATGAGAAGGACTGAAATTTAGTAGATGGACTGAAATTTGTTCTGCGTAAAGCATTTTAAGAGAGTCTGCAGCATATAAATTTGCTTATATATTAAGATAAAGCAATAAATTAAGCTAGAGAGAAAAATTCTCATGTAAAATTCCGAAATACTGACCACGTCAATTGGAACAAAAACGCCTTGAGCAAAAAGAGATGCAGTCATTCCAGCAATTCCATTTGCTATAGCAGCTTGTGTGGGTTCAGAAAACTTAAATGGTTCAACCATGCGGAAAGCAGCTACTTTCGTAGTTTCCAGAGCAGTTAGAAATATAACCCTGGCAGGAATCGCACCGGTGATGACTGTTCCAAAACCTCGATAGAGACCGGGGACTCCATCAGTTTTCAGTATGCCTCTGATAACCGAGAAGGCATTTCGGTCTACAGTGTCCTTTGTAGCAACCTGAAGCCTAGTCTTTACAACAGAGACTGGGTACAATGCTACCGTAACTCCAGTAAAGATTCCAGCTCCTACAACGTAAAATTTAGTTTTGTCGAGTCTGCATCAACAGAAGAAACTAATAAGCATGAAAGAGTTACAAACAAAAGAATTTACAGCAGGAAAAAGAAACTATTTGCAAATCCCCGATCACATTAGAATACCAATCAAGATAACTCAAAGGGGATTAGGAAAGCAAGATCACCTTACAAGGATTGCCCTCGAGATTTTCATTAAGAAATTTATCCAATTCATAATTGTTAATTCAATGAGGTTTCATTAGCTAATAATTCCATCAAAAATTGATGAAATGAAACATGTTAAGCATAAGACTAACACATGGATATTCACAATTGAAGAGGCAACATTCATCCAAAATAACACATGGATACTCTATTTTCTCTCTTATTCATCGAAAATCCTATCCTCATCACTAATTTCTTAAACAACAAAAATATCCACAACGAATTCTTCGAACTAAAAGGAACCATAAAAAAGACATCTTAGAGAAATGATTCAATCATTTTTTTATAACAAATTCAATCATTTGAAAAACTCAATAAAAATCAAATCTTGATTCTAACCCTTAACCATTGCAAAGCAAAATAGATAAACTAAAACCCACCTTATTGCATAGACCTAAGCTTAATAAAGAGATTAGAATGAACCAAACTAAACCCAAAACTTGATTACAAAAATCAAATCTTTCACTGAAAAGAAGTAATTCTTTTCATTCAAAACAAGAATTGAAAATCTTCGAAACAGACTAAACGGATAAATGAAGCTAGCACAAACAATTCATTACAATAAATAAAAAATCGGATCAAATAGAAGAAATAAAGTTCAAAAATTAATTAAAGAGATTAACGAATAAAGATACGTACTTGTCCCAGTTAATCTCCGTCTGACCAAACGTCTGCATTCGCGAACTCGAAGCATCCATTCCAAAATCAAATAAATCAAACTTCTTTATTTCTTTTTGTTCCGCCTCAAAGTGCCTGCATTCCCAGATTTCTTGAGGGAAAATAGCTCCTTAGAAAATTAAAACCCTTTTTGTTCTCTGACAACTGGTGATGAATTTTCGGTCAAATTTTATAGGAGATCCCTAACTATGTACTTTTTGCAGATTTGATACCTCTATTATATAGTCTCAGCATGTCCAGTCTTTTGTTAATTTTATTAAGGGTAATCTTCACTGATAGTCCCTTTTTTTTTACGATATATTTTATTTTAGTCACCAAATTTAAAAATGTTAAACCTACCATTCCCCTTTTATCATAACCCCATTTTTTCTCATTTCAAACCCACATTTTTCAATCTTCTCGATAAACTTCGACTTCTCCGTACAAACTAAGCATTAATAAGACAAAACTCAGATCTTAAATCTCTTCTGAAACACTTCTCTATTAAGGTATTGGTAATTTTGATTTCATTTTTTCTAACTCTTTGGTAATTGCAATAATCGCTCTGCTGCTGCAATCGAACTCCAAAAAAGATGATAAGGGAGTTAAAAGTCTTATTTACCTTATCTTGGTGTATTGAATCTTGTTGAAAGTCAAGCAATTCGGTGCATTAATGCACTGACATTGTATTGAAATTTACCATGGTAGTCGCAGCCAAGGTTGAAAAGAATGGCATAGGAAAACTACAATTTGGTCCTTAAACTTTAAGTTATTTATAAGTTAGTCCCTAAAGCTCAACTATAAATAGCCTAGCCATTTGTCATTCTTACATATCCCAAATCATTCTAATATCCTCCCAATACTAGAGAAGTTAGAAAATTTTTATAAAGTTTGTTTCTCCTTTTTATCAAGAGAGAATTGTCATTGTTTTCTCCTTGTTAGATTGAGAGAAGTTGTAATTCCTATTTTCTCATAGTGAAATTCTTCTACCTTTGTTCGTGGTTTTTACCCTATATTATTTAGGGGTTTTCCACGTAAAATCTGTGTCTCCTTTATCTTCATTGTTATTTTCTCAAATTATTAGTTGCGTTTTTGCTCTATCCGACGACCGTATTCCGCAACAATTAGTATCAGAGCCTAATTTGGGTGTGTGTATCTACTTACCACATTCTTTGTTGGTTGTCACTAAAAGTGGATCCTCCATAATAAGAAAGTAAGTTGTATTACTCATTCATTGAAGGTGGTGGGCACTATTCACGTCAAAAAGGTGAAATAATGGAAACTATCTGAAATAGAAGCTATGACAACGAAATTTGATATTGAAAAGTTCAATGGGAAAAATTTCTCATTGTGGAAATTGAAGATAAAGGCCATCCTAAGAAAAAACGGATGTCTAGCGGCTATCAGTGAAAGACCGATAGATTTTACAGATAACAAGAAATGGAACGAGATGGACGAGAATGCTATTGCAGATTTTCATTTAGCATTAGCAGATGAAGTACTATCAAGCATCGAGTAGAAGAAGACAACCAATGAGATTTGGGATCACCTCACAAAATTATACGAGGCCAAATCGTTGCACAATAAAATTTTCCTTAAGAGAAAATTGTACACTCTTCGGATGTCAGATTCTACTTCAGCGACAGAGCACTTAAACACGTTGAATACTCTATTTTCTCAGCTTACATCCCTAAGCTATAAAATAGTCACAAGAACGTGCTGAACTTCTGCTTCAAAGCCTACCTGATTCGTATAATCAACTCATCATCAACTTGACAAACAACAACCTTACAAGTGATCTAGTCTTCGATGATGTTGCAGCTGCTGTTTTGGAAGAAGAAAATCGGCGCAAGAATAAGGAAGACAAACAAGAAAATCTACAACAAGCAGAGGCCTTAACAGTGATGAGAGAAAGATCAACATAACGTGGCCAAAGTAGCAGTCACAATCATGGTAGATCAAAGTCAATGAGTAAGAAGAATTTAAAGTGCTACAACTGTGGAAAGAAGGATCACTTGAAGAAGGATTGTTGGAGTTTACCTAAAAACTTCAATCCTTAAGAAAATATGGTAAACACTTCAGATGATGGAGATGCTCTCTGTTGTGAAGCATCAACAGCCATGGAAGGTAGAAAATGATTTGCAGATATATGGCTTATTGACTCAAGAGCCACATATCATATGACCTCAAGAAGAGAATGGTTCTATAATTATGAACCAATCTCAGAAGGATCTGTGTACAACTGCAATATTCATGCCTTGGAGATTGTTGTCGTTGGAACCATCAAATTGAATATGTATGACGAGACAATCAAAGTTGTTCGAGATGTATGGCACATGAAAGGCTTGAAGAAAAACTTATTCTCCTACGGATTGTTGGATAATAATGCAAGCAAGATTAAAACACAAAAAGAAATTATGAAGGTGTTCCATGGAGCGCTTGTGGTGATGAAAGGTGAAAAGATAGCGGTAAATTTGTACATGCTAAAAGGGAAAACTTTGCTAGAAGCGGAAGCTTCTGTTGCCTCATATAGTTCAGATTCTATTATGTTATGGCATCAAAAACTTGGGCACATGTCAGAACAAGGAATGAAAGTCCTTGTGGAGCAAAAGCTACTTTCGGGTTTAACAAAGATATCACTTCCTTTGTGTGAACATTGTATTATAAGTAAGCAGCATCGTTTAAAATTTAACACATCAAATTCTAGGGGCAAGGTTGTTCTAGAATTAGTTCATTCCGATGTATGGCAAACACCGGTTACATTCCTAGGCGGAGCAAAATATTTTTTCTAATTCATTGAGGACTACTCTAGGAGATGTTGGGTGTATCCTATCAAGAGGAAGGTAGATGTGTTTTCAACCTTCAAAGTCTTCAAAGCGCGGGTGGAACTTGATTCTGGAAATAAGATCAAGTGTTTCAGATCAGATACTGGAGGTGAATATACAAGTGATAATTTGATGACTTATGCAGAAAAGAAGGCATCAAAAGACAGTTCACAACAGTATACACTTCTCAACAAAATGGAGTGGCAGAGCGGATGAACAGAACTCTGTTAGAAAGAACACGAGCAATGTTGAGAGCTGCAGGACTAGAGAAAGCTTTCTGAGCAGAAGCAGTCAATACCGCATGTTATTTGGTGAATCGGGCTCCATCAACTTCAATTAAGTTGAAGACACCGATGGAGATGTGGACTGGTAAACCAGTTGATTATTCAAACCTCTATATATTTGGAAGTATTGTGTACGTGATGTACAATGCCCAAGAAATTTCAAAGTTGGATCCAAAATCCAGAAAATATAAATTCTTGGGGTATGCTGATGGAGTAAAAGGGTATCGCTTACGGGATCTCGCTGCCCACAAAGTGATTATCAGCATGAATGTTACTTTCGTAAAAGATAAGCTGCAAAGAAAAGAAGAAGAGGATAACATTAATAAAGAAAAGCCAGAGACTACATAGATAGTTGTTGAAAATGAGTTTGAACATAGAGATTGTTCTAAAAAAGAACCAGAGCTCGAGGAACCAAAACCAGATAATTCTGAAGCTCCAACAACTCATCAATCAGATCGTGTGAGAAGACGCCCCAATTGGCACTTAGATTATGTTATAGAAGGGAATGTTGCATACTGCCTTTTAACGGAGGACGGTGAGCCATCATCATTCGAGGAGGTAATGAACAACTCAGATGCTTCACAGTGGATGGCGACATTGCAAGAAGAAATCGAAGCCCTTCATAAAAATAATACATGGGAACTTGTGCCACTACCACAAGGAAGGAACCCCATTGGTAACAAACGGGTCTTCAAAATCAAGAGAAATGGTGACGATCAAGTAGAGAGGTATCGTGCAAGACTGGTGGTCAAATGATATGCTCAGAAAGAAGGTATTGATTTTAATGAAATTTTTTCTCTTGTGGTTCGACTAACAACGGTTCGAGTTGTCCTGACAATGTGTGCTACATTAATTTTACATCTAGAGCAGCTAGATGTTAAAACAACTTTTTTTCATGAGGATATTGAAGAAGAGATTTACATGCTCCAGCCTGAAGGTTTTGAAGAAAAAGAAAAGAAGAACTTGATTTGTAGGTTGAACAAATCTCTGTACGGTTTAAAGTAGGCGCCAAGGTGTTGGTACAAGAGATTTGACTCCTTCATCATGAGCCTTGGATACAACAGACTTAATGCAGACCCTTGTGCTTACTTCAAGAGGTTTGATGAAAACGATTTTATTATATTGTTGTTGTATGTAGATGACATGTTGGTTGCAGGCCCCAACAAAGATCATATTGAAGAATTAAAGGCACGACTGGATAGGGAATTTGAAATGAAGGACTTGGGGACCATCAAACAAGATTCTAGGGATGCAAATTCACTGAGATAGAAGTAGTAGGAAGATTTGGCTTTCACAAAAGAATTACTTGAAAAAGATCTTATCACGATTCAACATGCAAGATTGTAAGCCAATTTCTACCCCTCTTCCTATTAACTTCAAATTATTCTCCAGTATGAGTCCTAACAGTGAAGAAGAGAAGGGGAGATGTCTCGAGTACCGCATGCATCAGCAGTGGGAAGCTTAGTGTTTGCTATGATTTGTACAAGACCAGACATTGCACAAGCAATGGGAGTAGTTAGTCGGTACATGGTGAATCCAGGCAGAGAGCATTGAAATGCTGTGAAAAGGATCCCGAGATACATCAAAGGGACCTTAAATGTTGCATTATGTTACGGGGGATCAGACTTTCTTATCAGCTGGTATGTCGATTTTGACTATGCAGAAGATTTGGATAAAAGCAAATCTACAACAAGGTATGTATTTACAGTTGCTGGTGGAGCTGTAAGCTGGGTTTCAAAACTGCAATCGGTTGTGTCTACGTCAACAACGGAGGCTGAATATGTAGCAGCTACACAAGCCAGTAAAGAAGCAATATGGTTGAGAATGCTATTGGGGGAGCTCGGGCACAAACAAGAGAATGTCTCTTTGTTTTGAGACAGTCAGAGCGCCTTGCATCTTGCAAGGAATCCTGCTTTTCACTCAAGAACAAAACACATTCGGGTCCAATACCACTTCATTCGTGAGAAAGTGGAAGAAGGGGCGATAGATATGCAGAAAATCCATACCGATGACAACATAGCAGATTTCATGACAAAAGCAATCAACACTGATAAGTTTACTTGGTGTCGATCCTCTTGTGACTTGTTAGAGACATAAGCAACATGGAAAGTACGAAGTAGAAAGAATGGTGTGAAAATATGATTGTTCCAATCAAATCTTTAAGATAGAGATTGTTGAAAGTCAAGCAATTCGGTGCATTAATGCACTGACATTGCATTGAAATTTACCATGGAAAATTACCATGGTAGTCGCAGCCAATGTTGAAAAGAATGGCATAGAAAAATCATAATTTGGTCCTTAAACTTTAAATTATTTATAAGTTAGTCCCTAAAGCTCAACTATAAATAGCCTAACCATTTTCCATTCTTACATATCTCAAATCATTCTAATATCCTCTAAATACTAGAGAAGTTAGAGTGTTTTTATAGAATTTATTTTCTATTTTTTATCAAGAGAAAATTGTCATTGTTTTCTCATTGTTAGATTGAGAGAAGTTGTAATTCCTATTTTCTCATAGTGAAATTCTTCTACTTTTGTCCGTGGTTTTTACCTTATATTATTTAGGGAGTTTTCACGTAAAATTTGTGTCTCCTTTATCTTCATTGTTATTTTCTCAAATTATTAATTGCGTTTTTGCTCTATCCGACGACCGTATTCCGCAACTGATCTTATGTTTTGACAAACATTTAAGGGGGAAACAAAAAGTTTTTGGATGGTTTTGATTGGTGGATCTTGAGTTGCTTTCAATTTAGGCAATGATTACGTTTCGAATTATGCTTGATTTTTTTTGAGTGGAGCTATGTATATATTGCTTTTTCTGGGTTTTGATATGCAGCTTGAAAGGTGATTTTGGCTCTTCTATTTTTCAAAGCTCAAATGAAAATTATTAATTTTAGATATGTCGATTTTTTTGTCTGGCTGCTGTGGAAGCATGGTGAACAGCAGCAGTTGTTTGGATGTGGCGCTGACTACGGTGGGTGTGGAGGAGAATGTGGCCGAAGAAATGGGGTTAGGGTTTTTAATTATAAAGAGAGAATATTAGCTTAAAATAGATTAAATAAAATTATATTATTATAAAAATTATATTTTATATAGTTGGAAAAATTGGCTTTTTAAATTTTTTTATATGCCAGGTCAAAATTTTCGTTATTTGGTTAACGGTCGGGTGACCAAAATGATGTACGTTAAAAATGTAAGTGGCTAATTTAATACTTTTTTCAAATTTGATGACCAAAATAGAACACGCTTTAAATAAAAGGGACCACGGTAAAAATTATTCTTTTATTAAATAATTTGATGTTTGTACAATTGTTTAAAAATTAATGTGTATATATCATATCATCGTATGTTTAAAAAATAAACTATGTGAACGGGTTTAATGGTAAAAAATTGGCTTTGAACCGAAGTTACAGATTTCTAAAAGTAAAAGATTATAAGTGATGAAAATATGAAGACAAATCCACTAAAATTTCATAAAACAAGGACCTCTTACAGATTTTGTCCTAAACTTTTCTTCACGGCTTTGGAACTTGTTTGACCGCGAGGTTCCGTTTGGCGGCTGATTTCTGCACATAGCGTGTTTTGAACAGTGATTACGGCCTTACGGGGCTTATTTGAATTAAGATTAAGAATAATTAGATTAAATGCTTAAATAAAAATATATTATTTTAATGGTCTAAAGATATTACAAGATAATATTTGTTTATTGATATTTTTAATTCTTTGATAATGGGCATACACTTTCTAGATAAAATAATTCGAATTCGTGTCTCTTAGGATAAATATCATCCACTTTTCTACTATAACACTAGTTGGGTTCAATAAAATATACTTACTACTTAGATTGCTTATGCAAGTATTCTTTATTGATTTAAGTACCGAAAAATGTCTTGATGTACTAATCTTAATATTTTACAATCATTTTTAACGTTTAATATACAATATTTATACTTTTCAGATTCTTTTTATCTATAAATATGAAGATTGTAAACGTTTAAATATTTTCGATTTCACGTTCTCATGTATATTGTATGAAGTATCAATGATAATACAAATAAACTATACTCAATTGGCCTAATTATTTTAATTTTGGAGGTACATAAACCTCACTTCCTTAAGAAAAACCTAGCTCACTACATGTATAATAGTGAATTTTTCATTGTGACAAATTTACTATTTTGGGTTTATTTTAAGACTGAAGAGCAAAATGGATTTCTTACAATTCTTCCCCAGAATTCAGTCCCATGATATGCACCCTCAAGTTCATGCTCGGCAGTGTTCTAAAAGTTTGCATAAGAGGATTGCATACTAAAGTTCTTAATGTTAGACCGTCGAGTCCGGAAAAGCAAACTAGACCACCTGCAGAGCCAACCAACCAGAAGGCCCTCGGAGGCAAAAAATTGAGTGGAATTGTATACAATGCTCTTAAAGGCAGGCTAAGAACCGTGCATTGTGGAATCTGGGAGTTCTTCCCAAATGTAAACAAACACAGCACTTGTGAATGGAACTCTTGAAATACCGAATTCCACCGTTTACGAACCGAACGAAGCCGGAAGATCGTAAACGGGGAACCCTTGCCAATATCTCATTCAACAAGTCCTCAGGCAACATTCCCCATTTGAACATCATGATGAACCACCTTACCAAATGTAGCAATTGTTTCCTCATCTAATCCTTGTGGTTTAGTCTTTATTGCCTTCTGCCTAGAGGGACTAGTGTTCCTCGATCCTACTCGACCGGACCTCGATCCATCGCCCCTAATAGGAGACACTCCTTCGCAACAACTCTCGTAACCGGATACTCCAAACCCAGATTTTGATTTCCTAGAAATAGCCATACCTATTAATCATCAAAATCCTAATCAAGCATATCGATTACTTAATGAATAGGATACATAGTTCAAGTAGTTTATCCATCTCAATCTGCAACTCTTCCCACACCTAAGCAACCATGCATACATAATTCAACAAACCGAATCACTAAAACAAAAAGAAAACAAATTAAAGAAGCAAAGAAAGAAGAAAGGAGAACCGGGAGAGCACCCGCAGCTTTGGGGAGGGAACGCCAGCAGCCTTCACCATGGATACGGATGTAGTCAATGAGACGCTGGTCTTCTTCTTTGGTACATGCACCTTTATTGGTATGTGCCTTTGAAATAGGACTAAATTAATTAAATCTATAAATATAGAGGACTGATTATGCTATTATATAAATTTTTATAATTGTAATGTTGCCCAGTTCGTTAACGGTCGAGTGACCGTTTTGTTACAAAACATAAAGTTTAATTGTCATTCTATAACTTTTAAAAATTTAGTGACCGTTTTAAATTTTTAAAGAAAATTCAGTTACCATTTGAATATTTTACCCATACTTAATTCTCTAAACCCAAAGCAACCCATTCATACAAAGATCCTAGCTTTCAAGTTGAAAAACAATGGAATGAAGTACCAAAAGAACAAATCACAAAAAAAACCTCAATTCATACAATAGATGACATCTCCATAGATGAAAATTGTTAATCAACTAATGATAAACAACTTGAAATAATTTGATAGAGTGATAAGTCAGCATAAAAAAATTGTATAGTTTATATAACTTTAACAAAATATTTTGACTGTTGTTTCATTTTGTTAGGTCAACATTTTTGTTTATATGATATTGTTATGTCGACTTGTATTGTCATGTAAGTTTGTCATGTTATTTCAAGTCATTGATTAACAATTTTCATTCACGCATAGATCATTTTAACCTAAAATAAAACGTTAAAAATTAAAGTACTTAGAAAGTAAAAACTAAAACAATTATTCAATGGATAAATATTCTATACACATGCGGTGGAAATTAAAAGTTTCCACAAGCGCCCTAGTTTTAGGGTATAGAGAGTTAGTTAAGGGTATAAGGTTTAGGGGTTTAGGTGTATGGGGTTATAATTTAGGGATAGTTGTTTCAATTTAAGATTTAGGGTTATAATTTAGGGTTTATAGGTTAAAACCTAAATCCTCACCATATTACCCTAAAAACTAAACCCTAACCTATAAACTCTAAATTATAACTATAAACCTTAAATTGAAACAACTATCCTTAAATTTTAACCCCCTACACCTAAACTCCTAAACCATATACCATGAACTAATTCCCTATACCCTAAAACTAAGGCGCTTGTGGAAACTTTCAGTTTTTACCGGCTGTGTATAGGATATTAATCCTTATTCAATTAAACATTAGGGGACATATTTTGATATTATGTCAATGTTATTTATAGTGGAAATTAATATAAAATTTGAAGATGGACTTTGAAGCGAAGGAATGGAGGCCCAATATTAGTGGCAATGAAGATGTAGCAGTCTTTGGATGTCCACTTAGATACGACAATTGACATTGCAACCAATTGGATTTGATTGGTCAATGGCCTTTTTTAATGGTTAGGTTTGAGATTCACTAATAGTTTCGTAATGGTCGGATGCGGTTCAAAGATTTAGATATTTTGTGTAATTTATTAAAATGGATCTTTCAAGTTTAAAAAATATTAATTGTTTGTTGATTTATCGTGTGCGTGATAAGTTAATTTTAAAATGAAAAATAAATATAATATGACTCAAAATTTATGAAGTACAACAAAATTTTGTTTTTAGTGTGCTTTACCACAAGTCCATAATTCATATATTATTTTTCTCTTGTAAACATTTAACTGTTGATGGTTATGGTCGTTAGGTCTCCAAACTCTCAAATTTATCCCATCTTTAAATTTTAAATTTTCTTCGCAAGGAACAAAGAAATCAAGAAAATTGAAAATGGATTTAAACTCTAGTGTTTAAAAGATTATATTACTTTATCATTGGGCTGGTCCAAGTAATAAGCAACTTGATATCGCTTATTCGCTTAAATAAGCCTCGAGTTTGAGGCTTCTTGTATACAAAAAATTTTCGCTGAAAGACTCACCTATCAAAGTCAGGTGTACAACACAATCAGTTCGAATTAATCATGACAAAGCTCCTGAAAACGGAAAAACAACAAAAAAAAAATATACTCTCTTAAATTTAAAATTTGTGATTATTTAAATTAAACTGAACAATAATTATTATTTTTTCCGTTAATGTAATTAGATACGTTTCCAACCTCCTCCCACTAAATAATGGTAATTGGTAAACCAACTTTTGGGTTGATGATTTTTGTTTTTTGTTTTTATTGTGTAATTAAGAAATTAATAATGGAAGAAACTAAGTTCAACAAAAGGAGTTGGTGGTCTTCCAGAAAAGTTTTACTAATTGTTTATTCTGATCCACACTCCAACTTTAGGAAATGAATTACAACCCATCAAACATATGAACATCACCAATACATACTTTTTTTTTATCCAAAGAAGAAGATTTCATTCCGCACAAATTACAAATACATAAGAAGAATTGAGGGAAGAGGGGGTCCCCAAAGGGTTTGAACATGAAAGTCGCTAGCAATATGAGCAAGCTGGTCGGTTACTTGATTACAAAACCTAAGAACGTAGGAGAAGGAACAAGAGGTAAAGGTTGTGGCTTCTTTCCTCATATCCTCTTCGACAGCGGAGGAAATTCAGTCAAAATTGGATCCCGACCGAAGACTATTGACGATGGTTTGACAATCTGATTCAATAATAACATGGCCAAGATAATTTGAAGAGGCTAAAGATAAATCCAACCTAATAGCAAAAGCTTCGGCCGTCGCTGCAGATGGAGCGAAAAAAGGTGCCGAGATTCCTTGAACGACGGATCCCGAGCTATCACGTGCAATGATTGTCGCCGTAGCTTTTCCTGTGTGGCGATCAAAGGCAACATCGCAGTTGATTTTAAAAGATCCCAGAGGAGGAGGATTCCAGTGAATCGATTCTTTGTGTTGAGGAGAGATCTCCTTTGAGGGAGAAAAGGATTCTTGAGCAAATTCCTGGAACGCACTATCAGCACGCAGCCATACCTCCCAAGGGAAATCTTTCATGTTTTCAAAGACAAACACATTGCGTGATTTCCAAATCACCCATAGAAGAAAGGCGATAAGGGCACATCCTTTAGCGAAATTTCCCAGTCTTTTAAAATCGTTAATTTTAACCCACCACTTCGAGAAGCCTAGGAACCCTGAAAGAGAAGGTGAATAGCTGAAACTCGATGCTTTCCAAACTGCTTGTGCAAAGGGGCAGAAGAACAGAAGGTATTCGATAGTCTCTTTCTCACTCCCACATCTTGGACAACTTTTTGAATCTTGGAATCTACCATGGAAGCGTGAAACGAGGTTTCCTTTGGTAGGAATAATGTTATGGCAAAGCTTCTAAAGGAAAGATCGAATTTTGGACGGCACCTTCAGTCCCCAAATTGAGTTCTAGAAAGCTTTGTTTTTGCCAGGTTCTTCACTTAAAGAGGGCTCCGAGGTCGTTTTAAGTTTGTCCTCTATGAACCGATAACCTGCTTTAGTCGAGTATTCACCATTCTTTGCTGTAGAACTAATGTTTTGATATAATAATTGAAAAAATGTTTTGGACTGATTTAAAAAGTTTTAAAACATTTCCAAAGTCCAAACAACTTGAAATAATATTTAAGGAATTTTTCATAAAGGTTTTTCATGTTTTCAAAGGCCAATTTTCACAAAACTGACCAAGTGTTTCGAAACACCTTAGGGCGTTTCGAAACAGGTGCCTCCAGTGGCCAAAACGTTTCGATACTCGTATCGAAACGGGCCTTAGCGTTTCGAAACGGGCTAGGCCGTTCCGATACGCCCACGTGGCACTGACCACAATGGTCATAAACCCCAATGGCTCTTTCCCAACTAACTTTTGAATGCAGGTCGTTTCGATACGGGCTTATAGCGTTCCGATACGCGTTCCGAAACGGCAAGGGGGTGTTCCGAAACGGGTGCCCTGACAGACTGCAACGACTCTTTCTATATTAAGAGCGTTTCGAAACGGCTTCGAGCGTTTCGAAACGGGGAGCTGCAGAACTGCATTTATGGAGGGAATTAAAGGCTCCAACGACTCTATTTCAACCCCAACGGTCCTAAACGGCTAAAAAACTCAATTGGGAGTATAAAAGGGACCTCCAAGCATCAAGAGAAGACTAATGCTTCAATTGTCAATCAACAAATGATCAAGAAATTGTCTTAGTGCTTATTTTGTCATTTCTTGTATAGACAAACACTAGTGAGCCAAAATTGTCAAATTTGCTCAAGTGTTTTAGGTTTTGTGTGAGTGCTTCATTGTGCAAACAAATACCTATTAGAGGGTTTAAGTTTGCTTTCTTTATCTCTTTGTAAAAGAGGGTTTTGATCAAGGCTTGGGTAGAAGCTTGATCGGTTGTAAGGGTTTCCTCCTAATCCTAGAAAAGGGGACGAATCAATTAGTGGATTGATTGTGAAATCCTTAGTGGGGAGCTAAGGTAGTGGATGTAGGTGTTTGTTAGAAGGCCGAACCACTATAAATCTTTGTGTCAATATTCTTTCTAGCTTCCACAACCCTTCCACCCAAATATCCACCTCTCCACCACTTGGTGAGCAAAATCGGTTGAACGAATCGAGCCCCACACAACTCAACAATTGGTATCAGAGCTTGGCTCAATCAAAGGGGATTAACATCCTATTGAGAAGATCCGGCAAGCTCGATCACTATTTCATCAACCGGCTCAAATGGCGCAATCCATAGACAACCCGCCCTTCTTCGACGGAACCCACTATGCCCATTGGAAGACAAAGATGAAGTTCTTCATCAAATCAAGAGATTACAAGCTATGGGATGTAGTTGAAGATGGTCCGTTCATGCCTAAGAGAAGTAAAGCAGAGTGGAGTGCCGACGATCGCAAGAAGATGGAGCTTAATTGCAAAGCCTTGCACATTCTATTTTGTGCATTTGGTCCATCCATCTATGAGAAGATGTCTTCTTGTGAGAGTGCCAAGGAGGTATGGGACAAGCTTGAAGTCACATACGAAGGGACAAACGAAGTCAAGGAGACCAAGATTGGTCTTCTAACCTTGGAGTATGAGAACTTCAAAATGGATCCGGAAGAGAACATCGAAAAGATGTTTGATAGGTTCTCCACCATCACCAATGGTCTTAAAGGTTATGGAGAAGCCATCCCGGAGGAGAAGCTTGTTCGAAAGCTCATCTACTCACTTCCCGAGTCTTGGGACTCAAAGAGGACCGCCATCATCGAAGCCAAAAATTTGAAGACTTTGAAGCTTGATGAACTAATGGGGTCACTTCTTACTCATCAAATCATGAAGAAGAACAAGGAGGATGAGAAGAAGAGGGAAGAAATAAGAGCTATGGGAGAGAAGAAAATCAAAGGGCTTGGCATCAATGCAAGTGCCATGGCTCTCAAATCCTCCACTTGTCATCATGTCTACTCAAGTGAAGAGGAGGATGAAGATGAAGAGATAGTTCATCTCTTCAAGAAGTGTGCCCCTTTCATGAAGAAAGCCTTGAGAGAGCTTGAACGAGAACCTAAAAGAAAGGAGAGGGCTAGCACTTCAAGCCATAAAAAGAAGGCACATTTGGCTACTTGGAGTGATGAAGACTCCACCGACGATGAACAAGCCAACCTTTGCCTTATGGCCATCGAAGAAGATTCAAGGGTAACTTCTAATTCATCTACTTCATGTTCTTATTCCTTTGATGAATTACAAGATGCCTATGATGATTTGGTTTTAGGTTTTAAAAGCCACATTTTGAAAAACAATAAATTGATTTCAAAGTTAAAAATTCAAAATGATTTGCTTTCTAAAACCAAACTTGAACTTGAAGCAAAACTTGAAGAGTTTGAGTTAAAATGTCTTGATTTACAAAAATTGCTTCAAAATGTTCAAGTAGAAAAAGATTTGATTTCCAAAGAGCTTGAAAAGAAAAACAATTTTGGAAAATCAAATTTTTATGTTAGACAATCTAGTGCCCCTAGATTTATAAATGGTAAATGTTTTAGAAGTGTTTGGGTCCCAAAAGGACTTAATACTTCAATTAAAAAGGATGAAATTGAAAAATGGATTCCTAAGGGGACTAAGACTAAATTTTGTGCAACTAACGTTTATGGATCCAAAGCAATTTGGATACCAAAAGTTACTTGATTGTCTATTGTAGGTGTGATGGAGATGTTCAACAAGTCAAACATTGAGGGGGAGCTCCATGCACACAAGGGAGAACACTTGAAGAAGGAAGGCTTCACATCCTACCTTGAGTTCAAGTGTTGGTAAAAATTCTAGTTGTTTTTAGCATTTATTTGTTTTATTTTTAGTTTATTCAACTAGATGATCATATATGTTGGATTAACATTTCAATGATGCTTTGAGTAAGGGGGAGCCATTTTAAAACCAAATTCTCATTTTTGTCAAATTTTTACCTCTATTGTTATTTTTGAACTTAATGTTTTAAATTTTTTTGATATAACAAAAAGGGGGAGAAATGATTTGAAAAATTGAATTTTCAAATGAATAAGGGGGAGCTTTATTTGAATTAAAATTTTAATCTCTTATTCACATTTTTAAAGTTAAAGGGGGAGAATTCCAAACAATTTTTCAAGTGGTTTTATTATATCAAAAAGGGGGAGATTGTAGAACTAATGTTTTGATATAATAATTGAAAAAATGTTTTGGACTGATTTAAAAAGTTTTAAAACATTTCCAAAGTCCAAACAACTTGAAATAATATTTAAGGAATTTTTCATAAAGGTTTTTCATGTTTTCAAAGGCCAATTTTCACAAAACTGACCAAGTGTTTCGAAACACCTTAGGGCGTTTCGAAACAGGTGCCTCCAGTGGCCAAAACGTTTCGATACTCGTATCGAAACGGGTCTTAGCGTTTCGAAACGGGCTAGGCCGTTCCGATACGCCCACGTGGCACTGACCACAACGGTCATAAACCCCAACGACTCTTTCCCAACTAACTTTTGAATGCAGGTCGTTTCGATACGGGCTTATAGCGTTCCGATACGCGTTCCAAAACGGCAAGGGGGTGTTCCGAAACGGGTGCCCTGACAGAGTGCAACGACTCTTTCTATATTAAGAGCGTTTCGAAACAGCTTCGAGCGTTTCAAAACGGGGAGCTACAGAACTGCATTTATGGAGGGAATTAAAGGCTCCAACGACTCTATTTCAACCCCAACGGTCCTAAACGGCTAAAAAACTCAATTGGGAGTATAAAAGGGACCTCCAAGCATCAAGAGAAGACTAATGCTTCAATTGTCAATCAACAAATGATCAAGAACTTGTCTTAGTGCTTATTTTGTCATTTCTTGTATAGACAAACACTAGTGAGCCAAAATTGTCAAATTTGCTCAAGTGTTTTAGGTTTTGGGTGAGTGCTTCATTGTGCAAACAAATACCTATTAGAGGGTTTAAGTTTGCTTTCTTTATCTCTTTGTAAAAGAGTGTTTTGATCAAGGCTTGGGTAGAAGCTTGATCGGTTGTAAGGGTTTCCTCCTAATCCTAGAAAAGGGGACGAATCAATTAGTGGATTGATTGTGAAATCCTTAGTAGGGAGCTAAGGTAGTGGATGTAGGTGCTTGTTAGAAGGCCGAACCACTATAAATCTTTGTGTCAATATTCTTTCTAGCTTCCACAACCTTTCCACCCAAATATCCACCTCTCCACCACTTGGTGAGCAAAATCGGTTGAACGAATCGAGCCCCACACAACTCAACATTTGCTCTAGCCCAAACCAAGTAATCTTTGATTTCAGGTCCCCCAATCAAAATAGACCTTATCGCTTCTAATTCAGCTGGCGAGAAAAGTAGATCGAGCTTAGATTGACCCCTAGATCTTTGGTCGGGATTCATGAGGCTGCTAACTAATGAGCAAAGACCAGTAGGAGGTGATTGTGAAAGGATTCTGAAACCGGGGAGTTTTGGGACCCAGTTGTCCTTCCAAGTAGAGATGCTTCTCCCGTTTCCTACCCTCCATAGGGATCCTTCTTTAATTACTTCAATCCCCTCTCGGATGCCTGTCCAAGCCCAAGAAGGATTGTTGCACTTGGGGGCTTCAAAAATGTTTTCGTTTGGGTAGTAAATTCCCTAAAGAGTTTGTGCCAGAAAAGAGTCTGGGTTCTTTAGAATCTTCCACGCGATCTTAGCAATAAGAGCTTTGTTAAAAGATCTGAGATTCCTGAAACCCAGCCCACCTTGATCCTTGGGACGGCAAAGGTTCCTCCAGTTAATCCAATGGATGCTCTTCTCCTTAATATCGTAGTTATTCCACCAGAATTTAGCAATTTGCGAGCTAAGTTCGTTGCAAAAGGTGATCAGAAGGAGAAAGCATTGCATCACATACGTGGGTATGGCCTGAGCAGTTGTTTTAATGAGGACCTCCTTTCCAGCTTGATTCAAGAATTTAGCTCTCCATTCCAGTAGTTTGTTATGAACCTTCTCTTTTATAAATGCAAGAGCTTCCTTCTTTCTTCGTCCCCAGAATGAGGGTAAATCGAGATATCTATTGTCTTCCTCCATTGGACTAAAGCCCAGAATATTGGCAGCGTGGCAGTTTCCTTCATTTGCTATAGAGAACATCAGGCAATCATCTGCAAACATAAGATGGCTAAGAGTGGGACATCTTCTCCTAATTTTGAGTCCTTCAAAACGAGCAGATTCTACCTCTTTTCTGTTATCCAGGAAAGAATATTTGAAATAAAGGTGAAGAGATAGGGTGAAAGTGGGCCGCCCTGTCTAAGGCCTCTCCCTAGAAGGAAATCACCATATTTTCCCCCATTTAGGACCAAGGAAAAATATGCTGAAGTAACACACTTCATGACTCCGTCGATCCACCATTCAAAGAAACCCATCTTGTTCATTACAAAGTGGAGAAGATCCCAATCAAATTTATCATAGGCTTTTTCGAGATCAATGTTAAGTGACATGATTCCCTTCTTTCCTTTCTTGGCTCGTCTAATCGCATGATAAGCTTCATTGGCCAAAAATTATGTTGTCATGAATTGATCTGCCTTGAACAAAAGTTGATTGGTGATGAGGAATGAGATTTTGGAGGAAGCTTTTAAGACAAGAGGCCATGATCTTGGTTATAATTTTTTGGGAGAAATTGCATAGACTGATTGGTCGGAAGTGGGAGACTTTGCAGGGGTTTGATCTCTTTAGTATCAGGATAAGGTTGGTTTTGTTTAGACTATAGTCCATAAAGCCATCATTGAACAAAGCCGAGACCATCCCTATCAGATCTCCTTTTATGGTTTCCCAAAAAGTTTGATAGAAACGCCTGGGGAAACCATCAGGTCTTGGTGCTTTAGTCGCCCCCATATTGAAAACCGCATTCTTATTCTCCTCTTTCGAAACTTCTTTACAGAGCTTAGAATTCATCCCATTAGTCACGAGACAAGGAATGTAGTTTTCAAGGCATTGAAAGTCAACAGCTTGGTCCTTGGTGAATAGTTGCTGGAAATGATGTTGGAAAAAGTCAGCTATGTGAGTCGGTTCCTCAAGCCAGGTGCCGTCATCCTTTTTAATCTTGAGAATGAAGTTGATCCTTCTGTGCTGAAGGGTGGTAGTGTGAAAGAATTTAGTATTCTTATCCTCCCATTTCTGCTAGTTTATTCTGGAGCGTTGATGCTAGTATCTCTCTTCACTTTCCCATTCAAGATCTAGGTCTTTTTTGATCTGTTTGCATTCCTCCAACTCCAGTCCTGTGAGTTTCCTCCCTTGAAAGTTTTTGATCCGGGCCATCAGGGATTGTTTTGTTTTTTCATTTTTCTGTTTATACTTCAATTTACTCCATTTTAGTAAAACAACTTTTGTTCTTCCAATTTTCCTCCCGAAACGAAGTGAGATATATTCGTTAGTAGAAGGATCCCAGCCTTTACGAATAGTTTGGGGGACATTCCTCATCCAAGATCCATTTGGTTTTGAATTTAAACTCCTTTTTGTATTTGCTAGAGAAACTCAAAGGGAAAAGGAGAATTGAGGTATGATTTGAAGCAAGGGCAATGTCCATCACTCCCAGAGCTTTGGGAAAAGAGATGCTCTATTCAGTGGAGTATAAAACCCGGTCGAGTTTCTCCAGAATAGCCTCTTCTTCATTTCTCTAATTATACCATGTAAAACAACCCCTTTTAATCGGTAATTCTTAGAGCCCAACGGAGTCCGAAATCAGTAAAACATTTGGCCTCTTCCGAATTGAAATGAGTTCCCCTTTCTTATCCCCTTGACACGTGACGATATTAGTGTCAACCAATTTTAACCATTTTGCGTTTGGGGATCTTCTAAGTTGATTTAATTCCTTCCAAAAGGCATGTTTTTCTTCTTTGTACAGGGGGCCATAGATGAAAGTTCTGAACCATTCCTCGCCTTCCTGAAGTGTCACTTTTGTATCGATAAAATTCTTGCTATGCTTGAGGATGATTATTTTTGCGTCATTATTCCACCATAAAGCCAGTCCACCCGCGATTCCTTGAGGCTCCACATAGAATGAAGACTCAAACTTCATTTTCATTTTGATCTTTTCAAGGTATTTAATTTTTTGCTTGGTTTCGCTCAGGAAAATAATAGTCGGCTTGTGCTTCAATACTGAGTTTCGGAGAGCTCTAATAGTTTTCCTGTTTCCCAAACCTCGTACATTCCATGCAAGGATAGACATCCCGATAAAGCCAATGGACAGAGCAAAACCGACAGAGCAAAGCAACCCATAAGAGACTTGAAGACACCACATCCAGATAGGGAAAAACAAAGATTAAAAGAGTCGACCCAGTAATATGAAGCTCCCAACAATACAGAAGATCCTAAGACAAACCCAATAAAATTGCTGACGCAGGGAAAAATCGGTAAAACAAAACCGGCGAGGAGGCGCCAACAAAACAGAAAGAGTGCGAGAAACCGAAATAAAAGGTCAACAATTCAGCCCAAAATTCAATAGCAAGCTTAACAGAAAACTAGAGCGAATCGCAAAGAAAGGGCAAACGATGTCTAGGCCACAGTAGAAAGGGACGGAGCAACCAGAAATGGGGGCAGAGTGAGAAGAACAGGGGGAAGGGGAAGAGTAACCAGAATCGGGGTCAAGAGAGAATTTAGAGAAACTGGGGAAAACCTAATCAAAAAACTGAAACATCCTTCGTACCTCCGAGAAAAACTCCGGCATAAACTTCGACAATAATCAACCAAAACTCGTCTCACTCTCGTGTTATAAGCAAAACAAAGACAGGTTCTGGCGACTTTTATGAAGCTAGCAACTCAGGCAATTTTGTTCTTTCAGTCTTTTTCACTTTTGCTGAGTCTTCCGACGACAGAGTAAACTCCGGCGAGCAATTTCTCAGGTTGTGACTCTGGTGACCAGTATATGGTGATAATGGTTGAAGATGCGTTCCGGAGAGACCCTACGGCGGATCACCACGACTCCCCCCCCCCCCCCCCAAATTTCTCTATAGCCGCAACTTTTTAGAGCAACCACCAGCAGTAGTCGTTCGCTGTTAAAACTCTGGCAATCCGACGGTCTAAAGACGGGGACAACGCCTCACGCTCTTAAAACCAAGCAACATTGCTGGGGCAGGAAATCAAATTAATGTCTGGGTCTCGAGGGTTTAGGACGAGAGACGAATTGGGGGCACGTGAGAAGCGCGTTCAATTATAGTGTATATAATACTTAATTAAAGTGTTTGATTTACTAACCAGATCGACTATCCTATCATCAATACATACGAACAGGAATCACGAGGATCCCAGAATATTAGAGATACAATCCAAATATATGATTAGTATATTTTAATACATAAGTCATGTAAAGAGATTTGCACAAAAAAATTTAATTTTAAACCTAAAACCTTAAAATTTAAACACTAAATCCTAAACCTTGTACTATAGGCTAAATCTTAAATTTTAAATCCCTAAACTCTAAACTCTAAACCTAAACTCTAAATCCTAAATTTAACAGATTTGTGTATCAAAGTTTTTCCTCATATATATAGATAAAATCCTCTTATACCATGTAAAACTTAAAAATTGTACACTTTTTTTGGACAATTAGATGAAGGTAAATGGATGACTGAAATTAACAATAGGAAATGAGAAGATTATCAAAGAAAAAAAAGATAAGAAAAAAATTTAGCCATTTATTTACCCCATCCAACAATTTAAAAATGTGTAAAAATGATTATACAATGTAAGTGGATCCTATATATACACATAATTTAAAACTCATAGTTTTACACGTTATTTGGATCGGTTGATGGGTGAAATAGATGATTGATTTTAATTCCTTATTTTTTTAAATGACAATCTTCACATAACTCACTGTTAATCTCAATCAACCACTCTATTCATTTAACGATATAAAAACGTGTAAAAATTAATAACTCTTACTATGATATCAAAGAAAACAGTAGTAATGTTTGACTAACAAATTACTATATCGGAAGAAACATCTGATAACTTACATTTCTTTTTGTTTTCATATATCCCATTATCGTTTTTCTATTATTTTTTTGTTATTTTTTCCGGTTTTAATAAGAATCTATTTGTTTTGTTTTTCTATTTTTCTTAATATTTTTGTGTCTTTGTGTCATGTTTCCTCTACCTTATGACACGTTTTATGTCTACCTTTGTGGTTGTTTGGTGCTCATATAGAGATTGTCACGATGTTAGTTTCTGATTTGAAATTGTTGCTTGTCATGAATAGTTTGATCTCTTTTGTAGTTGTTTTCAGATAAAATCATAACTGTATAGTGGAACAGCCTGTATGAGTGTTTTGGTAGACATAATTTCAAATCTCTTGTTATATTTAGGTGTATTGTATTTGTTGAACCTTCCATTGTTTCCAATAAAACTCAATTACACATGTTAAAAGTTATTCTAAATTTAAAAACTTATTATTTTGGGTAAACTACTCCAGTGACCACCGAACTTTAGGGGCGTACCTATTTTGACCACCGAACAATCGAACTCGTCAATCAGACCACCAAACTTATTAAATTGACCTATTTTGACTACCGCCGTTAAAAAACTAATGGAGGGGTGAAGGCGGGGTGACATGGCAGTTAACGGAAATTTGTAAAATTACACATTTAGTCATTGTTATTTATCTATTATATCAATTTGATCCTAAATTTAATTTAATATAATAAAATTAACGAACCAATCAAATGACGACACATGTTTATTTAATTTAATAAATTTAATTAACCAACCAGATGGTGACATGTGTCACTACCCGATTTAATAATTTTTAGATTTAAATTAAATCGAATGTTTGTGTGATTAGACACATCCCAAGTGATTTAGATTCGAGTCCCCTTTCAACCTTTTTTACTTTTTTTCTTAACTGCATTATAAGATACATATATAAAAATGTGCAATATATATCATTAAGAGTAGCTTGGTAAAGTGGTAAATGCATAAGAATTTCTTGCCTTGGTCCCAGATTTAATCCTCATTCCTATACTTTCTTTTTACCTTAAATTTCCTTTAGTTTTCACCAACAAAATAATAGTTTAATAAAATATGTTAGCAACCCATGTCAGATTGGTGAGCTTGGCTCAGCGGTTGGAGCATTGGTTTTCCATGCTTGTGACGCGAGAGCAAACTCCCTACCATTTTATTTCTTCCAACTCTTTACTCAGATGGTGACACGTGTCACTATCTGGTTAGTTAATTAAATCTATTAAATTAAATAAATTAAAACTTAAAAATAAATAGGACACATGTCGTCATTTGATTGGTTCGTTAATTTTATTTAATTAAATTAAATTTATGATCAAATTGATATAATATGTAAATCACAAGGACTAAATGTGTAATTTTACATATTTCCATTAACTGCCACGTCACCCCGCTGTCACCCCTCCGTTAGCTTTTTAACGGCGGTGGTCAAAATAGGTCAATTTAATAAGTTTGGTGGTTTGATTGACGAGTTCGATAGTTTGGTGGTCAAAATAGGTACGCCCCTAAAGTTTGGTGGTCACTGTAGTAGTTTACCTTATCGTTTTTTTATCCAAATAAGAAATTTTATTTTTAAGATTTTTTTTAAAATCTTGATAAAAAGAATCTCCTCATCAAAACACACTACAAGATTATGTAATATCATCGCCTGCAAATTATATAAAAATTAAAAAAATATATATGTAATAATAATTAAAATTATCGATTTAAAAAAAAAATTAAACAAAATACACTACAAGTGCTCGAACTCGGATCTCTTAAGAAATAAACCCTCTGTACAATACCAAACTAAGGCCATCGACCGTCGCTCGTATCCAAATCTTAAATAAGGACGAACAAATTTTTTGTCTTTTTTCATACTGAACACTAAAAATTAAATTTTAGGTCTTAACTCTAAATTCTAAATCCTAAACTATAAACCTTAAATCCTAAAAAATATACCCTACCACTAATTCTCTAAACATTAACCTTAAACAGTAACACTAAACATTAACCATAAGCTTAATTTTTTTAATATTAAACATAAATAGAGGTATAAAAAAGGAACAGAAGATTTTTATTATGTCGGGACTCGACGTAGTTCAACACTGCATTGCCTTAACCTTAAGGGGGCGTTTGGTTCGCGAAAAAGATCATTACCAGAGGGAATAATCTTTTCCGGAATCACATACCCACGTTTGGTTCAAGAGTATTCCCTCCCAGGGGTAATGAAATATTCCCAACAATAGCTATTTTTGGGTCTTTTTCCGGGAATGTCATTCCCCCCCTTTTCTTAGGTATTAGACAATTCCCTCCCCTTTGGACAAGAATACCCCTAAGGGCGCGTTTGGTTCACGGAATGTAAGATTACCTTTGGGAATAAGATTTCCGGAATTTAACATTACTTGACACATTACTGGGAATGTGACATTACCTTGTTTGGTTTATTGTGTAGGAATGTAAGATTACTGTGTTTGGCTGGAGGTATATAAGGTTATCTGGAAGTAAAATTTACTAAATTGTCCATATGTTATATTTTCTTTTTAACATGTTAAACTTTCAATATTAACTTAAAAATACATGCACAAAAATTAATAGAATTATTTTGTTACACTATCTAAAATTTGTAAAAATTATATATTTATCATATTTAATATAATTATTATATTAACTATTCTTTAAAAGAACCCAACAAGTGGTCTCAGTGGAAAAATGGATGAAGTTCGTCCTAGAAGACCTGAGTTCAATCACTTTGTATATACTACATTGTAATCACCTTTAGACTATTAAAAAACTATTTTATATTTACTTACTCTAGTTATCCTCTATTAAAATATTTTGTAAATTTTTAAATTTTAGAAATTTAATATGTTCAAAATTTTAATTTTTTTATTACTTGTGACATGCCAAGCAAATTAAAGTAAATAATAAAATAAATATAAAAGTTGTATAATACTGATAAGAATTTATATAATAAGTTTAACCTACTAAAATATTTTACAAGGTCATAAACATAAAAATAAAATTAAAAACATCAACTCTAAACTTATTAATTTTTAAGCAATATGCTATCGCAACATATAACTTATAAACATCATAAATATAATATTAATAAAAATACATTAAATATTTGTAACACCATTTAAACATTAAATTAATATTAAATAAAAATATTTAATTAATTTACACCACTCATATTTAATAAATTAATTAAATTTTACAAAGGATCTATATGAACAAAATATATTAAGATAAGGGTAATATGGTCCAAAGGGGAGGGAATTGACAAATACCTAAGAAATCCAAGGGAATCACATTCCCACCTTTTAATGAAAAACTGCTATTGTTGGGAATGTAAAATTACCTCTTGGAGGGAATGCTCTCCAACCAAACGTGGGTATGTGATTCCGGAAAAGATCATTCCCCCAAGTAATGATATTTTCCACGAACCAAACGCCCCCTAAAAAATATAATTATTTTAAAATGATCTTTCCTTTTTGTATATAATTACACAAGTATAAATCTATTTTATTTTTTAGTGGTTTAGGATTTTAATACTTATTATAAAATAATACGATGCATATAAAATAAAAATATATCATATTTTTATTTTATTTCAATTTTTTTATATGTGTTTGATTCGAATTTTATTATTGGTATGTGTTTTATTACATTTATTATTTATGATCAATTTTCATAAAAAGGTTTTTATATTATATTTTTTATATTTTCTATGAACTTTTATGTAAATATTTTGACTTTAATCTTAAAACTTCAGTTGGTTAAAAAAAATATATTTCAATGACAATTTGGTAAAACATGGATTTTTCCTATCTTATATTCCTTCAACCAAACAATGTAATCTTGCATTCCTGCCAAATAAATCAAACAAGGTAATACAACATTCCGGGTAATATGTTAAGTAATGTAACATTCCAGTAATCTCATTCCCAAAGGTAATCTTACATTCCGTGAACCAAACTACCCCTAAAAAGAATCATGTTAAATCCAATAATGAAGACTGAAATACGACACCGAGGAGTCAGGGTCCACACCAAACAAGCCTTTGCGTAAAAATATTTGAAGGGGAAAAGGGAGATGGTGGTGGTTTTAGACGATTCACCTATTTTTGATTGAACGAAAAATAATAATCAATAATGGTTTGAAGGAGGAGACAAAGGAAAGATTGGAGAAGATGGTAAACATTGGTCTCAAGTTCCAAAGGTCCTTTTTTCTGTTTAACCTAATACGTCCTTGCTAATAAAGGTTTTTATTCGATGGATAGTGTCAGTCATAGGATTGATGACTATTAATAGGTTGATAGTACGAGTAGATCCGATTATAAAATAGTATAATAAGCTAGCAGATTAAGTGGACTTGATAACGATCATGTCGATAACATGTAACTCTTAACAAATAGATTCAATGTGTATTTGAAGCAGCACTGAAAACCATTGGTTTGTCTGGACATGGTGACTACTGACTACTACTGGTTTACCTTTTTTGACTGTGATCAAAACTTTTGTAGTTTGTCGATTCCGTGCTGTGCCATATTTTAACACAGCCCTCGATGCTGGACCAGCCTGCTTTCCTAAAGGGAAAGGGACTGTCTCTGCCACTCGTCAATTTCTTATCTTTTTTCATTCTCATAAAGTTTCCTCCATCTCTAATGACCACATTCACAGCAAAGGTAAAACCTTTGTCACGGTCAAAAGCAAGTCAAGTTGATTTAATCCACTCACTTTTCCCCATTTACTTTAATTAAGTTGCTTAGTTAATTAATTAATTAATTAGTTGTTGATATCATAATATATAATGGAGTTACATCACTTGTTAAAACCCCACACACAAGATTTGAAAATTGTGTCACGTCTCATAATTTCATACCATTTCATCAACAAAATGACCTAAAATGATTTTTTGTTGTTGTCAAAATACACTACCAGTATAGATCGAAAAGAGTTAAAAGAATTAAATTCAGAGATAAAAAAGAACTTGTTAGATGTCAAAATGAAGAGGCACCAAATAAGAGAGGTAAAAAAATAGTGGATCAAGATGGTTGTGTCAGATTCAGACGGTACACTCTTTGTAAATTTGATGCAGAAAGCAGTAGATAATACGATGATCGAAGTTGAGAAGATGAGAGGAGGAAGAGAATGATACATCCCTCTTAATCCGACTTTGCTCATGTGTATCATGTTTGTCGCAGACTTGCCGCACTGTAAATATTTGGATAGTGCTAGACCCTATAACAACCTATGAATGAGTCGGTAGACTAGGCTCAATTTCTGAACGCTAGACTTTTCATGTTGGTCACATGGATATTGTGCAATGACATCTGGTTGCATTTATCCCAAGGCAGTATGGTGGCTCTGCTTATACTAGTCTCCGGAGGAGTTGCTATTGTGGACTGCCTCCGGAGTCAGCCAAATATGAATGTTTTTAAGGATATTTTCAAAATTATATGGAGGCGAAGAATTTAGGTGCAATATAATTGATATTTAGTTTCGGAATCGAATACCTAGATACCATGGGATCTTAGAGTGTCCTCAAGCGGGGAATCAAAATAAAGCACTCAAATTTCCCCTACAACCCTAGCAAAATGCCAATGGTCCTTTGGTTCAAGATTTGCATCAAGTCCCCTATCTGATTTAGGGCTCTACCCACGCACACACACGCATGTATATGTTCAAGAAGATGGGGACTTGTGAATTATTTCTTCAATCATTTTGAGCTTTGAAAAGAAGGGAAGGAAGAAAGATTATAAGTAAGAAAATGTTGGCACCTGGTGCTGGTGCAGGTGCAGGTGCAAGAGTGCTATTATTTTTGGCTCCATGCCACCTAGTGCATTTTGTAGATATGTATAAGCACCCTTTGTTTTCATTGTGGTTTTCAACATGCACCTTGCTAGCCACCCATTTTTGCTTGCCCCAAAACTAGCCCTACTTTTGTTCAAACCCTTTTTTGCCTCAATGTGTATGGCCATTGATGACCATAGCTTTTCGATTTTTGTTTTTACTCATCTTTTGAATAATATCTTTCATGTTCATTTTACCGTCCATATTCGAGGTCTACACTACTCTTTCCAACGGTGTCGCCTACCACTGCACCCAATATTTAAAAAATATCTTTAGATTAAAACTTTTACAATTGTATCGTGCCGAACGATAAATGTCACTAAGTCAATCCGACAATTCAAATGTAACATTAAATGTCAGTCCGACACCTATGGAAAGAGGGGGGAACCAATATAAGGAATGTTCAACACTTACGGCTCTGAGATTAATGTTATCACAAAGGAAATGAAAAGATGGGGAGACAATGACATTGCTATTTTACAATTGAATGGATCGTCTGTTTAATGTATTTTTCAGAGAAAAGAAGAGATTCCATTCCAACTTCGACTTCACTTTCCTCCAAAGTTTTCGTAAAAAAGCCTAAAAGGTAAAAAAAAAAGAAAAAGAAAAAAAGCTACCTTTAACTTGGCTAAGGCCTAAGGGGCAGAAATTCTTGAATTCAAAATAGAATTATATGTTATATATTTGTTGAAGTGCAGAGAATTTTTACAGATTCTAAAAAGATTGACGATTTTCGAGAGTCGAGGCATTTTTATTCTATTGATTTTAACATATTACACTTTATATTATACTTTCGCGTAATGTGAGATTATGACTTGCATGTAATATAATAGTTGTATCTGTAATCGAACAAATTTTATACTGAAATCTAAAATTATACTATGTAATCTTAAACAACACAAACAAAACACGCCAAGCAGGCTAAGACTGTGTTTTTTATTCCATTTTAAAAGTGTTTTTGGGTCAGGTCAAAAGTGATTTTTAAACTTATACAAAAAAAACTTTTCAAAAAGTTGAAATTCTTAATTTTTTTAAATCACTTTTGAATATTATTACATATTTATTTTTATTTATATCATCAATTTTTTCATATACCCAGAAACAATATCTAAACTAGATAATTTATCTACGGAAAAGTACTTTATAAAACATTCATTTTTTAACCAAATAATGCCTATACACTTTTCGAAAGTTCTTCTCTGTAAAATCCTTAATTTGAATTAACTTGATTTTGATATAACAAATACTTTAAGGACTATTTTGTAAAGTAAATAAATTTTTTAAGTTCTCAAAAAGCTCAAAAATTGATAAGTAAAAATTTAACCCAAAATGTTTTAAGGTTTAAAATAACCATCATAAATTCTTCTAAGTGTTTTCAAGCTAAATCTGTAGATTTTGCCCATGCGTTTCGATACGGCTTAGGCTTGTTTCGAAACGTTTTGCTACTAGAATTTTTCATATCGAATAGGTCTCAAAATTACTTCATCCCGTTTCGATACGGCCTTCATCTGGGCAAGTTATACTTTGACTTTGTTTAGAAACGGTAGTTATCCGTTTCGATACGGGGGTTAAAATTTTTCAAATTGGGCATTTAATGTTTTCGACCGTTCCTTGTCAGAACCAAAATTTTCAAAGTAAAGTACCCGTTTCGATACGGCCTAGCTTGGTCTCGAAACATTTTGCTACTGGAATTTTATGAGCTCAATTGTTTCGATACAGGTCTCGAAACGCCTCCTATTGTTTCGAAACGGCTTCGAACGTTTTGATACGACCTCCTTAATACACATAATGACTCTTTCTTTTTTAGTCGTGTTTCAAAACAGGTAGGTACCGTTTTGATACGGGCAGTTGCAGAATTACATTTATGGTCGGAAGATGAAGTCTCAACGGCTATATTTATGATGTCAACCACCCAAACGACTAGAAATCAATGAGAATGTATAAAAGGAAGCATTTTAAGCACCATCAACAACTATTGATTATAAAAGCAACATCCAAGCAATTAATCCAAACCCTTGTGCTCAAATTATATATCTTGTACCCCAATTTGTAATCCTTCATTGTAAACCTTTTATTCTCAAATTGGGTGTGTGGTTGAGTGTATTTTGAGCATATTTGTCTAATGAAACATACATTCTATTGCCTTTGTAATTCTTTGTTTCTTGTGAGGGTCTCAAGATCAATCTTTTGGTAGAAAGATTGATCTTTGTAAAAGGTTTCCTTCTAAGCCTAGAAAAGGATAAGATATCATAGTGAAATTGGTTGAAAATTCTTAGTGGTGACTAAGGTAGTGGATGTAGAGCTTGTTCTAAGCTTGAATCACTATAAATCCTCTTGTCTTGATTTTTCAATTTTCCAATTTCATCCCACAACTCTTAAAATTCGAATTCACCCCCTTTTGGCATTTTTCATTCGATCGATTCACTCTACAATTGGTATCAGAGCTAGACTCTTGGAAGGCTTCACATCCTCAAACGAAGATCCTAGAAGAGTGTGATCAACTACTCTAACCATTTCCATGGCTTTTACTTCCAGCCCCAACCTCTATAAAGCTCAATCCACCACCAAACCACCTTATTTCAATGGGGATAACTATCCCTATTTGAAGAATAGGATGGAGCTATTCATCAATTCCAATGACTACATGGTGTGGGATGTTGTGGAAGATGGCCCAACAATCCTATTGAAGAGGACCGTTGAAGGAAGGCTTGTGCCAAAGACAAAGTATGAGATGACAGAAGAAGAAAGAAGAAAGCTTCAAATCAATGACAAGGCTTTTCATATTATCTTTTGTGCACTTGGTCCGGACATCTACTCAAATATGTCTTCATGTGTAAGCACAAAAGAGGTGTGAGACAAGCTAGAGACCACATACGAAGGGACTAATGACGTCAAAGAGACCAAGATTGGACTCCTCAATCTTAGCTATGAGAATTTCAAGATGGAACGGGATGAGACCATCTCCAAAATGTTTGACCGCTTCTTGGTGATTATAAATGGTCTCAAAGGATTTAGAGAGGAGATTCCCGAAGACAAGCTTGTCTGGAAGTTATTGTACTCTCTTCCTGAATCATGGGATGAGAAGAGAACGACCATCGTCGAAGCTAAAAACTTGAAGACGTTGAAGCTTGATGAACTAGTTGACTTTCTCTTCACACATAAGATTATGAAGCAAGGGAGAGAAGAAGAGAAGAAAGGAGAATGGAAACACATGAAGTTGAGAAGAAGAAGCAAGGAATTCCTCTCAAGGCTTCTCTACCTCAAGATGGGATCAATTCAAGTGAAGATGATTAATTTGAGGAATTGACTATGATATATAAGAGATTCTCAAGGTTCATGAAATTCAACCGAGAGAGAAAGTTTCAAAGAAAGAAGGATTTCAAGAACAAGAGCAAGAAAAAAGAAAATGATCAAGTAATATGCTATGAGCGAAGAACCCCAGACATATAAGATCGGATTGTCCCCAACTCAAGAAGAGGAGATTAGACAAGAAAAAAGCAAGAGGGCCAACATTTCCACTTGGAGTGATGAGGAGTCATCATCCGAAAAAGAACATAAAGTGGCCAATCTTTGCCTTATGGCTATTGAGGGTTATCCTAAAGGGGAGCATTGCTACAAGGCCAAAGCTTCAAGTCAAAACTCATGGTACCTTGATAGTGGATGCTCAAGACACATGACCAGTGACAAGAGTAGATTCATGGAACTCAAGCCAAAGAGTGGTGGAGTAGTAACTTTCGGTGACAACTCCAAAGGCCACATTAAAAGAATTGACTCCATTGGTAATCACTCTTCTATTCTTATTAAAAATGTGTTATATGTCAATGGTCTTAAGCATAATTTATTGAGCATTAGTCAATTATGTGATAAAGGGTTTAATGTCCTTTTTATGTTAATGGTTGTAAAATAGTGTACATTAAAACAAATAAGATAATGCTCATAGGTCATCGCATATGAAATATCTATATGGTGAATTTAGATAACATTCATACATCCCATGCATGTTTGGTTGCTCGTGATGAAAATGATGCATGATTGTGGCATAGGAAACTAGGACATGCTAGCATTAGTGTTTTAGAGAAATTAGTTTCCCAAAATCTAGTAAGAGGTTTACCTAAGCTTAAATTCTCATTAGATAAAATTTACGATGCATGTGCTAAGGGCAAACAAAAATGTGTTTCATTTAAACCTATTAATGATGTCTCAACAAGTAGAACATTACAACTAATCCATATGGATCTATTTGGGCCTATTAGGACAACTAGCTTGGGTGGAAAATCATATGCATTTGTTCTTGTTGATGACTATTCTAGATATACTTGGGTTCTATTTTTAAGAACTAAGGATGAGGCTTTAGAAAAATTCACCACTTTTTCAAAAATAACTCAAAATGACATTGGTCAAAATATTTCCCACATTAGAAGTGACCATGGAACCGAATTTCAAAATCTAGGTTTTGAGGATTTTTGTAATTCTAATGGGATTAGCCATAATTTTTCCGCACCTCGCACTCCTCAACAAAATGGGGTAGTTGAGAGGAAAAAACGAACTTTAGAAGAAATGGTTAGGACCATACTTTGTGAAAATAATTTACCTTAATATTTTTGGGGGAAGCCACAAATACCGCTTGCTACATTATAAATCGAGTAATGATTAGGCCAATTTTAAAGAAAACACCTTACGAGATTTTAAAATCTAAAAAGCCTAATATTATATATTTTCACCCTTTTGGTTGCAAGTGTTTTGTGTAGAACTAATGTTTTGATATAATAATTGAAAAATGTTTTGGACAAAGTTAAAAAGAATTCAAAACCATTTCTAAGTCCAAACAACTTGAAACTATGTTTATGGGATATTTCAAAAAGGTTTTATGTGTTTTCAAAGCCAAATTTAACAAAACCATCTAGGCGTTTTGAAACGCCTCTAGGTGTTTCGATACGGGACTTCACAGCAGAAAAACGTTTCGATACAGCCTTGTCTGTTTCGAAACAAGGCTTGATTTGGGTGAGAATTTTGCCTAGTGTTTCGATACGGCTATTGTCGTTTCGATACGCCTATATGACACGACCTCAACGGTCATAAACCCCCCAACATCTATTTCCCAACCACCTTTTAAATTGCAGGGCGTTTCGATACAAGAACAAGCGTTTCGATACGACCGTTTCGATACGGCCAAAGGTGTTCCGAAACGGGTGCTGCATCAGACTGCAACGGCTCTTTCTACTTCAAGAGTGTTTCGAAACAAGGTTAGGTTTTTCGAAACGAGGAGCAATAGAACTGCATTTATAGTGGGAAATAAAGTCTCCAACGGCTCCAATTCAACCCCAACGACTAGTAACGGCTACAAACTTAATTAGGAGTATAAAAGGGACCTCCAAGCATCAAGTAATGGTTAATGCTTCAATTGTAATACAACATATGATCAAAATGTGTCTTAGTGCCTAATTGTCAATTCCTTGTATAGACAAACACTAGTGAGCCAAAATTGTTATATTTTCTCAAGTGTTTTAGTATTGGGCGAGAGCTTAATTGTGCAAACAAATACCTATTAGAGTGATTTGAGTTTTCTTATTTTTATCTCTTTGTAAAGAGGGTTTGATCAAGGCTTTGGGTAGAAAGCTTGATCGTTTTTATAAGGGTTTCCTCCTAAGCCTAGAAAGGGGGACGAATCAATAGAGGATTGATTGGAAATCCTTAGTGGGAAGCTAAGGTAGTTGATGTAGACCTTGGTTAGAAGGTTGAACCACTATAAATCATCTTGTCTTTAATTCTTTTTAGCTTCCACACCCCTTTCACCTAAAATTCCACTTCTCCACCACTTGGCGAGCAAGAACAGTTGAAGGAATCGAGCACCTAAAAACCCAACATTTTGTTTTAAACAATGGAAAAGATGATTTAGGTAAATTTGATGCAAAAAGTGATGAAGCTATTTTTCTAGGTTATTCTTTAAACTCTAAAGCCTATCAAGTTTTTAACAAGAGAACCTTAGTTGTAGAAGAGTCAATACATATAGTTTTCGATGATAACCTCCTTCCGAGGAAGGATTCTTGTGATGATGATGATGATGTAGGAATCATTGAAGCCAATGATGGTGGCCAATTATCAAAGGTGAATGAGGTTCTAACCAAAGAGGACAAAACACAAGAACCACCTCTAGAAGCTTTTCAAGACATGGCTCTTAAGGAAAAGGAAGTGAGCTACCTAAGGGAGTACAACTATGTTAAAGATGGTGAAATCTTGGGTGATCCATCCAAGGGGATAACCATTTGATCCTCTCTCAAACTCTTTAATAATGTTGCATTTATTTCATGCATTGAGCCTAAGAATATCAAGGAAGCATTAAATGACGATTTTTGGATATTGGTCATGCAAGAAAAATTAAATCAATTTAAAAGAAGTAAAGTATGGACATTAGTTGACAGGCCTAGAAATAAATCTATTATAGGGACAAAATGAGTTTTTAGAAACAAACTAGATGGAAGTGGTAACATAGTGAGGAACAATGCTAGGTTTGTTGCTCAAGGTTACACTCAAGAAAAGGGAATTGATTTTGATGAAATCTATGCACCCGTAGCTAGAATGGAAGCAATTAGGATGCTACTTGCATTTGCATGTTACAATGATTTCAAGCCTTTTCAAATAGATGTCAAAAGTGCATTTTTAAATGGTTTTATAAATGAAGAAGTGTATGTGGAACAACCACCGAGTTTTGAAGATCCAAAATTTCCAAACAATTTTTTAAATTAACAAGAGCTTTATATGGTTTAAAACAAGCTCCAAGAGCTTGGTATGAAAGGCTTTCAAATTTTCTTATTAAATAGGGTTTTGAAAAAAAAGGTGGACACAACATTATTCATTAAAAACAATGGCAAAGATATATTAGTAGCGCAAATATATGTTGATGATATTATTTTTGGATCTACTAATGATCTTCTTTGTCAAGATTTTTCTAAGTTAATTCAAGGTTAATTTAAAATGAGCATGATGGGAGAGCTCTCATTCTTCTTGGGACTCCAAATCAAACAAATGGAGGATGACATATTCATCAATCAAGCTAAGTACATAAAGGACATGCTCAAGAAATTTGGCTTGGAGCATGTAAAGCCTCAAGCTACACCAATGAGCTCATCCATAAAGTTTGACAAAGATGAAGGAGGTAAGTGTGTCGATTCCAAGCTTTATCATTCTATAATTGGATCATTGCTTTATCTTACCGCAAGTAGACTGGATATTATGTTTAGTGTCTGCTTGTATGCTAGGTTCCAAGCTAGTCCTAGAGAATCGCACCTTATAGCCGTTAAGAGAATTTTTAGGTACCTTAGAGATACCCCTTGTTTAGGCCTTTGGTACCCTAGAGATTCCACCTTTAACCTTCATGCTTATTCGGATGCAGATTATGGGGGTTGTAAGATAGATAGAAAGAGTACCTCCGGAACATGTCAATTCCTAGGTAGTATGCTCATATCTTGGTTCTCTAAGAAACAAAATAGTGTAGCCTTATCTACCATCGAAGTAGAATACATATCGGCCGGAAGTTGTTATGATCAAGTCCTTTGGATGAAGCAACAACTTTTAGATTATGGAATTGAGGTAGGTACCATACCCCTTAAGTGTGGTAATACTAGTTCCATATGTCTCTCTAAAAATCTCATCCAACACTCTAAAACAAGACACATAGAGATAAGACACCATTTCATTAGAGATCATGTCTTAAAGAATGATGTTGTTCTAGAATATGTAGACACCTTGAACCAAATAGCAGACATCTTTACCAAACCTCTAGACAAAGAGCTCTTTTGGACCCTTAAGAGAGAGTTAGGTTTAACCAGCCTTTCTTGACCTTTTAGGGGCATTTTTATGCAAAATTGCTTGAATCCATTTTGATTTGCATGCTTATGTGTTTTTTATGTTAATTGCTTCTATGCTTATAGTTTTTTTTTATAGAAATTGGTGACCTCGTTAAAAACCCCCTTCATATCGGTTTTGACACAAAGGTGTACTCAACCAATAGCGGAAGGAGGAAAAGAGTGTCACATATGTTTATTTAATAATCTCAAGGTACATTATCAAAATACATAGTTTTAACATTTCCTATCTCGATACCTCCCCAATTACCATACATGTATATACCTCACTCAAATCCGAACCCACAGCCTCTAACAACTTTCTTTGAGTCTTTCTAGCCGATGTCACATTTTGCAAGAGTGTCGGCATCCACATTAATCGCCCTGTCAATTCTCCTAAAAATACATGTTTTTACCTTGCCCATTTGCACTATTTCCCCTACCAAAACTTTAAAGACCCTCGGGCATACCAGTGGGTTTGATAACCATTGTATCGTTGTGCTACTATCGCTTTCCACTATGAGCTGAAACGAATTGAGGGCCTGATTTGTTGTGACCATTTCCATGCCAACCTTTATCGCCAATAATTCTGCCAATACCGGAGGACCCGGACCAGTCTTCTTAGAGTATGTAAGCACCGTCTCTCCCTTGTGGTTCCACACCAACCCTCTTACTCCTCCAGCACTCACATCTCTACGCGTAGCACCATCAGCGTTAAGTTTCAAGAAGCCTCGGGGGGGGGGGGGGGGGAAGCCATCTTTGTATCCTTGCTGCACTGCGACTACCCAAGCTACTATGATCCGTTATAGACGGATTGGAAATAAGATCATCCATGGTTACGGAAGCAGCCGAGAAATTTGCTTTGAACCAAGATGCAAGCCTGTATTTGATTAAAAAAGACAGTTGTAACGAATCAAGATCGCAACCTTTAAAAACAATCTCATTACGAATCAACCAAATAGACCACAACGTAGCTGCCGAAATGAGTGACCAGGTGGAATTTTTCGTGGCTGCAGGACGTAGCTCTTGCCAACCTTGTAGAAGAGTCCCAATATCTCTAGGCATCACCCAATGCACATTCCAATAGGACCCCAATTCAGTCCAAATCTTCCATGCGAATTTGCAGTGAAGTAGTAAATGGTGAACGGTTTCTGGGGCTTCAATGCAGCATGGGCAAGCAACTTCCCCATCCCCGATCGCGCCTCTCTTACGGAGTTCCATTCTCACAACAATTTTACCTTGAATGGCTTGCCATAGAAAGACTTTAACCTTTAGGGGAGCACCACCATCCCAAACAAATTTTTTCCAGTCGAAATCATGTTCATTCCTAGCCAAGGAGCACAAATATCCAGATTTTGCAGTGTAAATCCCATCCCCCGTTCCTCTCCATACCACACAGTCGCACGAATACCCTTCGGATTTCTATGATGAAATTTTTTCCATAAAAACATTCCACTGCCCTTCCTCCCAGTCGAATAGTTGTCTTCGCAATGGGATAATCCATCTCCACTTCCCATTCTGTTTAATACCGAACTCATTAATTCTTCCTCGCTTGTTCGTCGAGAGGGAAAAAATTCTCGGAAATAATACCTGTAGTGGCTCCTCGTCAATCCATTTATCTATCCAAAATCGAATGCAGCTCCCATCCCCCACTTGAATCCTCAAATTGTTGCGAACTGTTTCACCAAAGTTGTCCGGATTGTAGAATGAGCTTACAATCCCTCTCAACATCCATGAATCATGTCGGTGTCTATTACTTTCCGGAAGCAATTCCTTAGGATCAACATTGGATTTTCCTATCAACAGTTTCTTCCATTCGCATTCTCGGTCGTTTGCAAATTTCCAGACCCATTTGTACATCATTGCTCGATTATGGGAGCTTAAATCACGTATGCCAAGACCTCCCAAATCATGTGGAAGACATATCGATCTCCAATTCACCCAGTGCATTTTCTTCCGATTCTCCATCTCACCCCAAAGAAAATTTGCCATAAGACTATTTAATTTGCGAGCCACATCACAGGGTAATATGAAAATAGATAAAAAATAGTTCGGCAGTGAGGATAAAACCGATTTAATTAGAACCAATCTTCCGCTTATTGACATGCATTTTCCTTTCCAACTCGCCAGATGTTTATAAAAACGTTCGATTACCGGTTCCCACAATGCCATCGAGTTCCTTTTGGCTCCCAGAGGTAGGCCTAAGTATACGGATGGAAAGTTTCCTTTCGAACATCCCGCTTTGTTTGTCCATTCGTTCAGCAATTCTTCTTCGATGTTAATGCCAAACAACATGCTCTTTGTTAAATTCAGCTGTAGCCCTGACGCAACTTCGAAAACACGGAGAACTCTCTTTACATTCAAAATCTCCCTTAGAGATGCACCACAAAATATAATTAGGTCATCTGCAAATTGTAAGTGGGATAGCTCGAACAAATTAACCCCACTTCCTACGGTAAAACCATTAAACAGCCTTCGATTCAATGCCTTCTCGATCATGAGATGCAATGCTTCCCCTACCAAATTAAAGAGTAATGGAGACAGCGAACACCCTTGTCGAAGCCCCCTAGCCAAAGAGAAACATGTAGTCGGAGAGCCATTAACCAGTATAGAAATGGTTGCCGTCGAGATACAACTCAAAATCCAATTACACCATTTGTTTCCAAATCCCATCTCTTTCATTATTCTAATTAAAAATTGCCAATTGACAGTGTCATAAGCTCTCTTAAAATCTATCTTGAATACTGCTCCTCATCTCCCCGTTTTAGACATGTAATCGATGCCTTCGTTAGCAATAAACGAGCAATCCAGTATCTTTCGCCCAGGTATAAACGCAAACTGATTTTTACTAATTATATCATCCATACAGTACCTCAACCTCCTTGCTAGAACCTTCGATATGATTTTATAAATCCCCCCAATTAAACTGATCGGCCTGAAGTCTTCGATGTTTTCTGCACCCATCTTCTTTGGAATCAAAGTTATAAAAGAATGATTTACTCCTCTTTCCAGGTTCCTCCCATGAAAAAAGTCTTCAAACACTTTCATTAGATCACCTTTAAGAATATCCCAGTGTTTTTTAAAAAATCCCATTGTGAAACCGTCAGGTCTTGGGGCCTTTAAACTATCCATCGAATTAATCACATTCCAAATCTCCTCTTCACCAAACTGCCTCTCTAACCCATTCTTCTGTATCTCCGAGATTTTGCTGAAGTTTAAATCTAAGTCGGCTTCTATGCTTATAGTTAGGGGGATTATGCACGTGTTTTTGCCTATAGAACCTGCTCATATATCATGTTTATGCTTTTGGAGTTGATTGAAAATCAACTTTTCTACCATTTTGTGCCAAATCTGCAAATTCTGTGATAGGTGTAGCAAAACGAGTTCCCTTGTTTCGATATGGGCTACCTTCTGAAGGGAATTTGCCTTTAAGGGTTTCGAAACGGTAAGAAATGTTTCGAAACGGGCTCTTGAAAGGGACATCTCTGGAATCATTGGGATCGAAACGGGTAAGTGGTGTTTCGATACGATCCCGAGCTTTGAAACGGTCATCTTTTTGTTTCAAAATGTGTGTTTCGAAACCCTCGTAACTGTTTCGATACGGTTACTCGCTGCAAAGTCTATATAATGACTTTCCATCTTTAAAAAGGACTCTTTCTAAACCTAAACTCCTCTCAAACCCTAACCTAATTTTCCTATAAATACCCACTAAACCTAGACATTTTTACACACAAATTTGAGGGTTTTTGCTCTAAACAACAATCCTAAGCAAGCTTCAACAACTTTGTGCATTATCATTCATCTATTCTTCCTAAATTCCAACTCAAGATATTTTCCTATTTTTCTTTTTCTTTTCAATTTTTGTTTGATTTCTATAGTTTAAAATTATTATTTTTGCATATATTACTTGTATATACTATGGGCTTTGATGTTTTTGAAAAAAAATTAAAAATCCAAAAAAATTTATTCAAATATAAATTTCTTTAACCATATTTTTCAAAAACTGTTTTTCAGTGATTTTTTTGTAAAAACTTGTTTTTGAACTTTTTTGTATATTCTTTAAAACTATATGTATATTATCAAACCTTGATTATAGGATTACTATTGGATTGAATGTGAATTTCTTATGCATACATATTTTTTCTTCTACTTGCTTAATATTTTTAGGATGACTTCCAAGAAGAGAGCTAGAGTTCCCGAAGAGGGTCAAGGGTCTGAACCGTCTGAGAAAAACCCCCCTCGACCAAATATCGCCTATCTCTTCAAAAAGAGTTTCCTAACCCCTACCGCTCGCCAAGCTTTTAAATATTATCAAACCATCAAAATTCGACCTGAGCGAGTAGTTGACATTGATTTCCTTGATACCGACCTATTTCATTTTCGATACTTTGGTCTTTTAACCCGTTAGAATTTCATGACTTTTTTAGGCATTCTCGAAATCATGTATTGAAACCTTGTTTTGTTGTTTTACTCTGATGCCAAATGTATCCTTATTCCCGACCATTCCTAAGTTGTTTCCATTGAGCCTTACCTTTTGGGGAAGAAAATTCCTATCGAGCTGTCTACCTTGGTCAATCTTCTTGGTCTCAAAGATGAGGGTATTGAAGATGAGAATTCACTTGAACCTCGTACCAGCCAAGTTAATGCCTTGGATGTCCATGATCGGTTTCTTCATCTTATGATCTCATGGTGGTTCCGTCCATCCGGTGGGAAGTTTTCGCACATTAGAGAAGTCGATGACTTTTTGCTCAAGTGCTTCTGACAAGAACAACAACCGAACCTAGTGAAGATTATGTTTGCGAAGATGGTGCACTTAGTCAAAATCGCAACAACGTCTCCTTCTTCACATATGGAACCGTCTTAAGTCATATATTCGTTCTTAGTGGCATTGATTACACATTTGATATTGAGGAGCCTCTCAAGGAGAAGCTAAATGAGACTACACTCATGAAGTGTGATTTCTGTTTCAATGGTGATGATTGGGTTTGTGTGCCTCGAAGTGAACGTGCTCAAGCTCAAGCTCAAGTTGCTCTACAAGCTCCTAACAATGATGCGATGATGGCTTTCCTCACCGAGCAATTCACCGGCTTGCATACTCACATGGACAATCATTTCAAAGCTTAGGAGGAACGCTTTGATGGTATAGAAAATCGCATTACCTCTATCGAGAATCAACAATCTTCATCGGATCTCTCCTTCATCGCCTTCTATGGTGAATGACGACACTTTCAAATGAGTCAAGAGAAAGATGAAGATGACATGGATGAAGATGAAGACAATGATGAGCCTTAGTCTAGCTTTCATTCGTCTCATATCATCTAGGATATTATTATTATTATGCACCTTCGATGTTTTTGAACCTATGCTTTAGTTTATTGTTTTGGATTATGCTTTTTAGGATTTAAGTTTGAATTTATGTTATTTTTCTTTTGGAATTTATGCTTTATGAATTATGATTTATGTTGTTTGGTTTAATTTTGCCTATCTTTTTATTTCTAATTGAATTATGCTTGTTATGATTTTAATCTAACAAAAATGGGAGAAAAGTGTAAGTAAAATTTTAAAGTTTTCAAAACCTAGCTTGAACTAAGGGGGAGCTCACTTAAAAATTTTACTTTGGTTTTGTTGTATCGAAAATGGGAGATTGTAAAACCCTTAATTTGAATTAACTTGATTTTGATATAACAAATACTTTAAGAACTATTTTGCAAAGTAAATAAAATTTTTAAGTTCTCAAAATGCTAAAAAGTTGACAAGTAAAAATTTAACCCAAAATATTTTAAGGTTTAAAAATAATCCTCATAAATTCTTCTAAGTGTTTTCAAGCTAAATCTGTAGATTTTGCCCAGGCGTTTCGATACGGCTTAGGCTTGTTTCGAAACATTTTGCTACTGGAATTTTTCATATCGAATAGGTCTCGAAACGACTTCAGCCCGTTTCGATACGACCTTCATCTGGGCAAGTCATACTTTGACTGTGTTTCGAAACGATAATTATCTATTTTGATACGGGGGTTATAATTTTTCAAATTGGGCATTTAATATTTTCGATCGTTGCTTGTTAGAACCAAAATTTTCAAAGTAAAGTACTCATTTCGATACGACCTAGCTTGGTCTCGAAACTTTTTACTACTGAAATTTTATGAGCTCAATTATTTCGATACAAGTCTCGAAACGACCCCCTATTGTTTTGAAATTGCTTCGAACGTTTCGATACGGCCTCTTTAATGCACATAACGACTCTTTCTTTTTTAGTCGTGTTTCGAAACAAGTAGGTACTATTTCGATACGGGCAGTTGCATAACTTCATTTATGGTGGGAAGATGAAGTCTCAATGGCTATATTTATGATGTCAACCACACAAACGGTTATAAATAAATGAGAAAGTATAAAAGGAAGCATTTTAAGCACCATCAACAACTATTGATCATAAAAGCAACATCAAAGCAATTAATCCAAACCCTTGTGCTCAAATTTCATATATTGTACCCCAATTTGTAATTCTTCATTGCAAACCTTTTATTCTCAAATTGGGTGTGTGGTTGAGTGTATTTTGGATATATTTGTCTATTGAGAGATACATTTTATTGCCTTTGTAATTCTTTGTTTCTTGTGAGGGTCTCAAGATCAATCTTTCTATCAATCTTTGGGTAGAAAGATTGATCTTTGTAAAAGGTTTCCTCCTAAGCCTAGAAAAGAGAAAGATTTCATAGTAAAATTGGTTGAAAATTCTTAGTGGTGATTAAGGTAGTGGATGTAGAGCTTGTTCTAAGCTTGAACCACTATAAATCTTTTTGTTCTGATTTTTTAATTTTCTAATTTCATCCCACAATTTTTAACATTCCAGTTCATCCCCCTCTTGGCATTTTCCATTCGATCGATCCAGTCAACATTCTCAAAAACACTTTCTCGCTGCATTTTTTTAAATAATACCAAAGTGTCCCTCAATCTCCTGTAATATAAGATTTGCCCTAAGCACAAGCATTCATTATTAATTTTTGAGCTATACCGATCACTGTTACAATTAATGAATTAATTAAAAAATCAACATGTAATTAAACAAATTTAATATAAAATCGAATATGACTTACACATAAAAACATAGGGCTAAACTTAGGGGCAAATATGTAGGGTGCACGTTGGACAGTAAAATCCAAACTTGTGGTTGGAAAATTTTTAGTACATCTCATTTGTTTTGTTTTGTAGCACTCTCCAAATCCAATGATGGTGATATGTATAATATTTGAGAATTCACATCATTGATAAAATGGCTCAGTTTCATAAGTTACATGATGAAACACAAATAATCAAAAACATTGTTCGGAATATAACCTTACATACAAAACGATTGAACTTAGATCTTATAGGATGAACATAATTTTTTTTCCGCTAAGACTACTTGTTAGATTCTAATAATTATATTTTTAAAATTCCATTGAATGAATTATGAAATATTTATGTTTATGTGTCGGACATCAATAACTATATTAAAAATACTTTTAGAAAGTTTATGTTATATACTTTATTGGTAGTTAATATGCTCTTAACATATATCAATGTTTTATTTAAAATTTAGATATATTTTGACAACAAATCAAAAAATAAGAACCGATTGGGGTTTTAAATATTTAGATTTAAAATTTATATTTATTATTTAATACTGGTATCTAGTTTATTGGTTGAGTAATTCAGATCACGTAGTGTAGAGGTTTATTATGAAGGCTACCCTTCCAACCCAATTTACTTCACAACGTCAGAATTCTAATTTGTAACCTTGCTTAAAAGATTTAATGCCTCATTGTACTATACTGTTTTAATAAGGATTCGATATTAAGCTGGCTAAATCTTGCTATTCACCACAATCCTAGTAATGGTTTGCATAAAATTATATATATTCAATAAGTAGAATGTTTAACTTTTTATTTTTATAAAGCAAAATTTATTGAGGAAGCATTTAAAAAGTCACATAGTAATTATATTTTAGTATAATTATACATAGTCACATTTTGGCCAACAGATGTAGTTTATGGATCATGTTAAATTGAATTTGGTTGAAGGCGCCAATAAAACGCTTCAATTTTTAATCATAGCGTGTGAGAATTGGTGTAATTACCCTCTAAAAATAATAAGTTAATTAAAATAATTAAACATCTGTAGTATCCCCAAATTAATTAAGAACTTAATACAAATACATAGATGGAAATTCTCTACCCCTTTTCGGTGCTTGTACTTATGCCCTCACACTCAAAATTAGGTTTAGAATTTAGGGTTTTAGGTTAGGGTTAGGGTTTATAAAATTTAGGGTAGGTTGTATTTGTAAGGTATAGGGTGTAAGGTTTAGGGTTTGGAATTTAATTTTGCTGCATTTTTTAATGTTGGAGTATAAGTGGGGCACCAAAAATGAGCAGAGGATTTTTATCTCAAATTCGTAAGCACATGTAAAGTAACCAAATTTATGCTTGCTACTCAAGTCTTAATCAAATTCGCACGACCCACCAATTAATTAAGCAGACAATCCACGGATACTTTCTATTAATCGCTGTGTAATTACGCAATAGTTCATTCAGATTAACACCAAATTAGTTCATAGTTCTGTTTGCAATTGGGGGATAGTTGATAGCTAATTGCATTAATTGATTGCATTAGCAGATTGTATTAGTTGATTGTATAAAAATGTTTGGTAAAATTAACTGATAACTGATAGTTGTTTGATTATTTAAACAAACAAAATGATATATAAGGACATGATTATAATCGATGCTTGTTTGAATAGTTTATTAGTTATCAATGACCTTGTTTGGTAAATAGCGGTTTGAGCTAAAATTAGAGGTTTGACTGGTCAAATCCACTAATTTGAATGTTTGATGAATATCGGATTGATGTGAAACCTCTAATTTTGAAAAAGCTGCTAATATGAGCTTTTGAAATTAGCGGTTTGACATAATAATTATGAAGACCTTTTTACCCTTAACAATTATCAAATATCTCCAAATAACCTAAGTTTAACATTTTCTATTTTAATTTTTCACCCTCACATATTTATATTTTGACATTTGTAAAGTAATAATTTTTGTTTTTTCTTTTTATTCTCACACATTTATATTTTTATTTAAATTAAATAATTAACTAAATTGTATTAAAATAATTATATAATAAATTAATATATAAGTACTCTAATATGCTTAGTATTGTTATATTATTAATAGATACAAAATATATTTTTTGAACGATAATAGATACAAAATATTGATAACTAATAAACTATTCAAACAAGTATCGATTATAATCATGTCCTTATATGTTATTTTGTTTGCTTAAATAATCAAAGAACTATCAGCTATCAGTTAATTTTACCAAACAATTTTATACAATAAGCTAATACAATCTGCTAGTCAAATCAGCTAATGCAATCAGCTATCAACTATCAGCTAATGTAATCCGCTATTAGCTATCAGCTATCCGCTAATTGCCAAATAGAGCCAATATTTTGTATCTATTATCGTTCAAAAAAATATTTTGTATCTATTAATATTAATTAGATTCTGAAAAATAATTTTTTAATATAACAATACCAAACATATTTGAAGATCTATATATTAATTTATTATTTATATAATTATTTTTAATATAATTTAATTAATTATTAAATTTAAATAAAATATAAATGTGTGAGAATAAAAAGAAAAAAACAAAAAATATTATTTTACAAATGTCAAAATATAAATACGTGAGAGTGAAAAATTAAAATAAAAAAGGTTAAATTTAGGTTATTTGGAGATATTTGATAATTGTTAAGGATAAAAGGGTATAACTATTATGTCAAACAACTAATTTTAAAAACTTATATTAGTAGTTTTTTAAAAAATTAGAGGTTTCACCTCAATCCGCTATTCACCAAACATTCAAATTAACGGATTTGACCAGTCAAACTTTTAATATTAACTCAAATATCTAATTTTGGCTCAAACTGCTATTTATTCAACATGGTCATATATAAATGGGCTATAAGGTTAAAGTTATAAGGTGGAGTCCCCTACACCCAAATGTTCATATTTCTCACTTTTGACTCTTTACACGTTTCTGTCAACTCTTCGTGACGCTCTACTTGGTAATATAAACCACTCTTTACTTAAAAGACGTTTTTAATTACTCTATTTTTTTCTTCAAGATTAAAATATAAAATCTTAAAATTAATTTGATACAAACATTTGAAGTATACAATATCAGATATAACGTGGGATTTAAGAAAATTCATGAAAAAAAAACAATAAAATTTCCAAAATGCTCACATGTCATAAGTAAATTTGGATATGGGTATACAAAAAAATGTCATGGGTTGGCTTAATGGGGTGCATGAATGAATGCTGCAAAGGGACACTTGGGTGTTTGCTGAGGTCCTGAGGAACCTGAAATTGCATTTGAAGAAAAAAAATGAAATTAGGGTTTTGATTTGCATGAGTGATGAGTTGACAGGCTGAGCAATAGGGTTGTAGGGAGGTGCACTAGGCACCCATGCGCGTTGGTTAATAAAGGACCCACTCTTGAGACTATCATGCGCCTGACATTCTTTTCTTTTAATTTTTAATTTTAGTAAACTACATTAGATGTCATTAAGCTACTACTATTAACTCGAAAATGCTACCAAACTTTAAAAATGTCAAAAATTGAACATTGAACTTTATTTTATAACTCGTTTATGTTACTCTGATGTTAACTCTTAACGGAAGCATTAAGTTAAAACGACGCCATTTTTATGGAGGAAAAATAATAAAACACATATACTTGGAAGGGTTTGAACCAAAGACCCTAGACCTCCATATACAAAGGATAAGCTTTAACCACTAAACCAACATGAAATTATATAATATTTTACCACAAATATTATATATGTCAAACAACACTTAATGTTAATTCAAATTATTTTATGAAATAAATAATACTATAAATAAAATTAATAAGATTGCACTACCAAGGAAAGGACGCGAGTTCAAACCTTAGAGATTACATGGTTGGGAGGGTAGCCTCACACCCCGGATATAGACCGTAAGACGGATATGCATATTACCAAAAATAAAAATAAAAAGCTCAAAATATTCATACAAATAATACATTTATATTATAAATAATATATATAACTCTAAAGCCTAAACTCTAAATCACAAACCCTAAACATCTAACCCTAAACTCTAAATCATAGGGTTTAGAGTTTAGAGATTTTTATATATTATTTATTATATAAATATATTATTTTGTGAATATTTTGGGTTTTTATAAAAAAATAATTTATTTTTATTTAAATAATATAAATTTATTCTTTTGGTTCAACCAAATTATTTTATGAAAATATAATACTATAAATAATATAAAATATATTATTTACATATACATCAATATATATATAAATAAAAATATATTATTTTTATATTTTATAATACAAATATATTATTGTTTAGGATTTGTGTTTTAGGATTTAGGATTTAGGATCTGAAGTTTAGAGTTTATGGTTTTTTTATATATTATTTATAATATAAATATATTATTGTCATGAATATTAATAATATAAATATATTATTTTTGAATTCAAATTTTAAAGTCTAGGGTTTGAGGTTTAGAGTTTAGGGTTTATGGTTATTTTATATTATTTATAATATAAATATACTATTATCAAGAATATTTTGGGTATTTTTTAAAAATAATATATTTATATTATAAATAAAATTTAAATATAAAAATAACATATTTTTATTTATTTATATTGATATATATGTAAATAATTATATTATTTATAGTATTATTTATATCATAAAATAATTTGAATTAACCTTAAGTGTTGTTTGACATATAAATTTTTTTGGTAAAATATTATATAATTTTATGTTAGTTTAGTGGTCAATGTTTATTTTTTGTATTTGGAGGTCTTGGGTTCAAACTCCTCCAAGTATATGAGTTTTATTATTTTTCCTCAGCTTCAGAACATCCACACCAAAACTACGCCGTTTCGAGTTAATAGTTTCGTTAAGAATTAACAGCCGAATGACATAAACGAATCAGAAAGTAAAATTCAATGTTAAATTTAAATATTATAAAAGTTTTATGACATCTTTGAGTTAGTGGCAATAGTTTAGTGCCATCTAGTGTAGTTTACCCTTTAATTTTTGATGTTTGCCTAATCCTTAGAGAAATGATTATTGTAATAATTTATTGGGTGACTTGGGGTTCTAAAAGTAAAAGTTGTTGGACCAGTTAAATCAAGTACCCATCCGTGCATAACCCAAATCTTTTTTCCAGGGAAATGTCCCTTAGTTGCCATGTCATTCTTCCCAAAATGCCCTTTCTCCCCCTTTTCCCTCCATGTAAAACCAAAACTTCAATAATTAATTCTATCAAATTATGTATCTATGGTTAATAATAGTGGCTATTTTTTTTATAGCGAGTGTTTTTTAAAGAGATAAATAACTGGTTACGAAATGTACTATATTTGTATAGATAAAAATTAAACTCAACCAATAATTTGAATACGAGGTGGCACAACTTGTAGTTATTCTACCAAACATTTTCAACAAGTTATGATTTAAAATTAAAAAGGGATGTAACTTAAAGCAGAATAATTTTATTTAAATTCACATATAACTTGATTTAAATTAGATATTAAAAAAATTGATTTAAATTAGAGTAAATCTAACATAGCACATACGTAATTTATATAAGATGAAACGCGAATTTAAAATACACATACTTTACCATTTCAACTTATAGAAACTAGATATCTATTGTCAGTGGTAAGAGTCTAATTTTCTTTTGTAGTGAATGTTCTCTAAAAAGGTAAACAATCACGAAATAAATTATATTCTCGCAGGTGGATATCGAACTCTAGACCATATGGTTAATGAATGAGGTGATCATCTACCATGTCATTTATTTTAGTTATTCCATTAAACTTATCAAGTTATGATTTAAAATTTAAGAAAGAATATAACTTAAATTAGAATAATTCTACTTAGATCTATATATGACATTGTTTAAATAAGAATAAATCTAACATAACTCACATATAATTCACATAGAGTGAAAGGTTCTCAATACCCCAACTTTACCATCTCAACCTAGATTAAATTTTAAGTCGGTCTCTAAGCTTCAATATGTACTATTAGTAATGCCGAAACTATATAGGGAATGGAAGGATTTTACTCCCCAATCTTTTTGTCTGATAGCAATTTTGATATTTTTAGTTTGAATATTTGTTAAATTAAGTTATATCCATATATTAAATATTTATTAAATCCATATTAACTTTGAAGTTAGACAACTTAACCCCTCCATTTTTTAATCATGGTTCTATTCCTGCTAATTAAGTACTTAAAGTTATATTATATAATCAAGTTAATACATTTTTATATATGTCACAAATTTTCCCAAATCTAAACAAACCCTTCATTTCTCTTATTATTTTCTCTTATTATATATGTCACAATTTTCTCTAAGACAGAACAATTAAAATCAAATGGCTGTAGCCAAATTCAGCTTAGGATCTTGTCTAATTGGGGACAACATTGCCAACATAAAAAATTCAACATATCTACATGTACAATTTTACAAAAGTTAAGTACAACTGACCTAAAATACATGCATAGTCTTCAACTAATTATTGCAACTTTATACTGTAAAACCCCACTATGAAATTATTGGAAATGTAATGAAAATTAGTAGGGAGAATTGAAGAGGGGATAAACAAAGCAGGAGACATGAAATGAAAGAGTAGTCTACCTCTGTCTAATGGGGTTGTTGACCATATAGTCCTCTCAACCGGCCTCACCATTTGCCAATTTGGCACCATGGTATTTTCGTCTACACCTTTCGATCATCGGTCGCATGAGGTGCAGTCGAGAATTTAATTTAAAGGTCGAGATAAAATTATGAAAATTTGAGTGGTTAAATCTAAACAAATTATGTTGTAAAGGTTTAAACTGAATTATTAACTTTTAGAAATGAATGGAAACATTTTTTCCCACGTAACTAAGAGATAAAAAGACATAGGATTAAATGTTTAACTTCTATGAGGACTAAAAACCAAATTTTACCATCTGATCAAGGGAGACCGATGCCCATGTTTACCCCTAACTACACCTATTTTGATCTCATTAGGAGTATCATATATAAGTATGTGTTGAACAAGATTATGTTTATTTTTTTTTTTGCAATTTTTTTTATATTTGAAAGTTCTATGAAAAATTATATCCACTAATAGAGAAAGTGCTATATTTATGATTTTAAAAGATTTATCTGGTAGACTAAAAATTGAAGTGAATTAAATTTCGTAAAAAGTGAAGTTAGAGAAAGGATTGATCCTTTGTAATAACGTTTTTGCCTCTTTAACAAATAAAGTTTCTTTTGTTGAAGAGGACTAAGTACCCTAGAGCCATGCACTTACTATTAAAGAAGTTATAAAGTTTTTTTTTTTCATTATAAGACGATAAATGAGACATTTTGATGAGTTTCATTACAATTTGTTTATATATAACAATTAGTCACTTCTCCCTTTATTCTCTGATCAATTTTTTACCATTCGAATCGATCAATAACTTTTGGTCTATCAGATAATCCGTCTCCCACCTTATATAAAAAATATCTCATCTCATATTCAAATATGCATAAAAGATTGAAATTTTTTGGGTCACATTATATTACAAAGAATCTCCCACCATGAATCATTTGCTTTTATTGGCTGTTGTTTTGTTTGGACCAAACAGTGGTGTACATATTTCGAAAGAGGGAAAGTTAAAAAAGTGCTCGACAATTGCACTGTTGGACGTCTATTGCTTGTAAATAAATAAACATCCACGATTACTTGGACTATCTGTCTGAATAAAAAAGCCATTAATCTTCCAAAATAAAGACAGTAGGTATTGACTCAAGTCATGTTCTCTAGTCAAGTTGCCTCATGTAGGACAATCCCCACAAACTAGTGTCTTTTTTGTTAAAAGAAATTGTAATAAACTTGTTAAACTAACTTCGAATTCAATCGTTTAAACAATTTAAGTGACTTCCGAAAGAATAACATCTGTTACCTTCACGATAGAAAAATAATTTCTTACGTCAGAAAGGTCTATTGGCTTAAAAGCATTTGAGTATAACCTCAATTCTAAAAGCAACTTTGCTTGGATATAACACATCCCCACTTCAAAACTTTTAGAGATGGGTTTTTCATGAATTGCCCATTTCTTCACCTTTTGCTTTATTTAGCCAAAACATTTCCCCCAATAAAAATATAATTGTACTCCCCACAATACAAACTCCCCTGTTCTATGTATGTGAGCCTTCAATCACGCATGCATGCATGTCATGTGCAGAGATTTTAATTACAGTTGCGGCCGCGTTTTCAATCGTGGTTACAAACATAACATATGCTATTACAGTCATTGCATATCGCTATTTTCTGTAATAACAATTTCAAACGGTGTTGTTATTATTATATAACAGTCGCTATTGCAATAACGGACTGCTATTTGAATCCCTGATCATGTGAGTAGACATGATACAAGTACCACTTCCTATATGTGCATGACTAGAAACATGATCTGCATGATATTAACTCAAGTCAAGAGATCTAAGCTGATTTTAAGTAAATTGTCGCACAATTGCAAGAGTGGGGGTGGGGCCATGTTATCTTTTTCTGAGTCTATAAGAACCCTCTTCTCCTCCAACAAGAGCTTATTAGGTGCTTCATTATCACTGATTGCCAATTTTTAGTGTTTTTTTTTGCTCTTCACTTTCCTTCCTCCCCAAGTCATGCAGCCTAGTGAGATTTCAGGGCTCCAATATATGGTACCTTCGAATCCGTCCCCGTATTCGGCACCGGCATTCGATTTGAGCCGGTTCTCAAATCCCCTGCATAATCTCTACATCCCACCTCAACTCCACGAAATCATCAGTCCCCATTCATCTTGTATCAACAGCAACTCGACCTCCGATGAGGCCGACGAGCAACAGCTATGCGTCATCAACGAGAGGAAGCAAAGGAGGATGATATCGAACCGGGAGTCGGCACGTAGGTCGCGTATGCGCAAACAAAGGCACCTCGATGAGCTCTGGTCGCAGGTAGTCTGGCTCCGGAACGAGAACCACCAGCTCATTGATAAGCTGAACCATGTCTCGGAAAGCCATGACAAGGTCGTTCAAGAGAATGCTCAGCTCAAAGAGGAAGCCTCTCAACTCCGTCAGCTATTCTCCGATATGCAACTCTCTAGCCCTTACTCGACTTTGCGAGACCTTGAACATGCTTTAGCCGACGACTGAGAGTCGTAAACCCTGTTTCATCCCCAAAATTTTATCTATTTTGCTAGGTATCATTTTTGGTTCTTCTGTTAGGTGTAAGTGAACCAATCTCTGTGCCTACTCTGCCACTGCCTAGCTTTGTAAGATGTATGAGATTTGAAGGCAATGAGAATAACATGTTTGATAATTTCATTTTCATTTGAGTCCCTAATAACTGTTTAAATTTCCAGATAGGTACTGTGAGGTACTCATAGATTTAAATCTACGAAGCATACCCGGTGTTTTTGGCTGTATCCCATAAACTGCATTTCTTCCCCTACCACACATGATTATGGCAGCATCTTCCCCATAAACTGAAACTTTTTGAAGATTTGGCTAGGAATTTCTCAAATCTTACTAGGAAACAACTTGTAAGTCCTCTGTGTTCGAAACTGATACGAATTCAGACGAGCATTCTTCATAGTTTATGATAATCAACTTGTGGTTTTGTGACTTGGTGATAACAATTTCCATGACTACAAACTACTGACAGTACACCCCACAATTCAAGCAAGCAACTTTAAGCCAAAAGAAGTGTTCAGTTGATTAAAAACTCTTTTGACTGCACTTAAAACTAATATTATCCATTTGTTAAGTTGATTAAAGGCAGAGATGTACAATGAAAGTAAAGATGAATGGCTTGATTTAATTTTACTTGAATATATATGTTGGAAACTCTTTTGATTTACTTGAATTTTCAAACTGAAACATCAAAAATACTATTTTTACAGTTACTCAAAGGAGAAAAAGAATGGAGCTCTTGCTAGCTCAATTGCTGCTAATTTGCCAAATCAATTCCTAAGAGTTTGCATTGCTTGGCAATGGGGCTAGTGAAATTGGGCCTTGGATATAATAATCCAAGCATCATCAGCATGATTGGGAGATGCTGCAGCCATTCCCAAGAAATCAAACTTTGATAATGGAATGAATATAAGTATATTCTATGCATGAACTGGAATTACATTCTGTTGGGGAGAAGGTGTTGACAACTGAAAAGTCTCGTAAAATGTTATACTTGGTAACTCCGCACTCGAGAATTCGGAAGATGGCCTCTAGTGCTTTTGCACTTAGCGACTCCGTAACCTCATGACAACAATTTCTTCTGGGCGAAAGTTACCGAAAATAAAGATACCAGAGGCCTAAACGATCTTGTAAAACAGACTTCGTCTGGAACTACAATGCCTTAAAAGGATAACTGCTCTACTCACGTGACCAGATTGCAAAGCCTATCGATTGGGAGCTAGATCTAACCCTGTCATCCCATTAATAGTTGTCACTAGGTCCGGCTCCAACCCATCTTAACCGCGGCTCTTCGTTCCAAATCAACAAAAGTAAACGGCTTGAAATTGCCGCAACCACATGTCTCCACCTCCTATGTTCAGTAGATTTCAAAGGTCAGCTTATGATATTTCAAAGTGTTAGGTTTGATAGGCTCGATTATCACCTTCAACCGATGCTTGCCAAGTGGTGGACAAGAGAAATTTTGGGTGTTTAAGTTGGTGGTAAAAATAAAGGATTATGTAACCCCCTCGTCCCGGCCTGGTCGGATGACCGGTCCGAGTGGGCCACACGGGGAAAACCGAAGCGAAACCCGTTAAGGCTTCCCCTCGGTTAACGACCCAAAAATTTCTTTTAACTTTAATCTTATCTAGATGCTTATTTAATCCCTATGTGAAACACAACAGCGGAAGACACAATCAACGAAACGTTTACCGACCAAACATACACGAACGGTCCATTTTATTACATTTTCAGCAGGCCGTTTCGAAACACCTATAGGGTGTTCCGAAACGCCCTGACCTGGTCAACGGGCCTGGGTCAACCATAAGGGGACCGTTCCGAAACAGGGGTGACCCGTATCGGAACGACCTTGACGGTCAATATCTCGTGGTCAACGAGATTTGACCGTTTCGGAACTTCAAAGGCCCGTTTCGGAACGACTTCATCTCGCCAATTTCTCAAAATTCCAGTAGCGAAAACGTTCCGGAACGACCCTCATCCGTTTCGAAACGGCTGACCATTTACACAGGGGCCGTTTCGGAACACGGGGACCCGTTCCGAAACACCCCCTGTCTGCAGACTTTCTGGGCTGTTTTGAGGCACAAGGATGCCCCAAAACATCCCCTAGACACCACACAACTTCATGGCAAGACATCCTAAGGCTTACTAACAATACCAGCATGCTTCAACAAGGTTCAAACATGTATAACACAAAGGCAACAATTCATATCATGCATCCATTCAAACCACATTCAAACACATGTAAAACTCTTAAGGCATAAGCTAACCTTCAAGCAAGTAAATAGGCATGTCTTAACATTCATCATGGCAACACAACCATGCAAAAGCAATATGTAAAAGGAGTCTACACATGCTCCTACCAACCAACAACAACCACAAAACATTACACATCCCATTGCTTAAACTATTACATGTCTTAGTATTAAAACCATACTTGGTGAACTCAAGTCCAAAACCACACTTGGAGACCCTCCTCTTGCCCGAGCAACCCACGAACTAAGGATCTGCAATGTTGAACAAAGAGAGCATAAGCAAGGATGCTTAGTGAGGGTAAGCTCTAAAAACAAACCTCAACATTGCAGGGTCCGAGCACGATCTAGCCAAAGCCATTTACACTTACCAAGGTCCACAAGGTATAAATGCATGAGCAATGTATTACATGTATGCCTTAACTAAGAGTTCAATACTACCATACATGCAATCACATATAAACATCCAAACAGCTCATATATCTCAACACATTGCTACATAAATCAATCAACATTGGCACCTAGTTATGACTCAAATACACGGATAGACACGTTGGAAACTCATATCCAACAACCACATTACCTCGGTGGGATTCCACTCATCACCGGTCTCGCGGAGGGGATTCCACTCATACTCACGCCCCGTCGATGGGATTCCACTCATCACCGACTATATTTAGATACCATTTCCGGGCGTACCCGTACTCTTCCTTGGTGACTCAACGCCACCAAGGCCACGCGCGACTTTTTGACTCATGTGTACACACTAACATCCTAATGATCGATCATTTGTATTTAAGTATACTAGTGCCAATATTTTACTCATTCCACATCACACATTTCAATCATTTCCGTGCTTAGCACGCACTCACTATGGACACAATCATAAACCATCACCATACATGCTTTAAGCAATACAATTCATGCCTCAACTCACATGTATAAAACCATATACATAAACATCCATATCACATGGCATGCAAGGCACACACATTCATATAATCGAGTTCATCCAAAGGCTTAGATTAAGTTTAGGATTAGGCTACCACCCTAATCCTAACTCTAGGTGGGTCTACCAAGCCCAACCTAGTCCACATACTCGAACCTACTAATTTAAAACCGTTTAAAACAATTAACCACTCACCTAAGCTTCCAAGCACAAGACCAAGCAAGCCACAACCTTCAACTCTCCGGATTCACTTCCGATGCTTCACCGATGCCCAAGCTCAATTCTAATCATCTCAACACAACCAAAACGTTCGAATCAATAACACGTCATCGGAAACAACCCGGATTAACATTAACAAGCATTTAACACCCCAAACCAAGTCACAAAATAGAAATTTCGAGTAGCCTCTATAACCCACTGATTTCTTCCATTTCAAGCACCCAAACAAGCCTCAATTTCATCCAAAATGATCCCCATACATCATACTACCTACAGCTCTCAAGAACCAACCTTAAACAACCCCAAAACAGACTCTAAAACCCTCCAAAAACCCTTTCAAAACCCAATTCCGAAAATTGGTCCAAAACACCCGAAATTCATATATGTAGTATCATTTGGTCTCTATACTTCATTACTAATCATATTAAATCAAAACATTTAACTTTGCAACATAAAGACACCATTTTTAATCAAGATTTTCAAAGTTTCTATTTTCTCAAAACTTCATGAAAACGAAAATGAATGGTACTTTTAGAATGAGGATGATGAGGAGAAGTCAAAAGTACTCTTACCTTTCAAAACGGAGTTGAAATGAAGAAGGGAGATGATGGAACAGTAGCTCCAATGGCTTGGGGAGGTTTTGTCTGATATTTTGAAAGTGAAGGGAGAAGAAGAAAGTGAAGAAATGGGGTTTTTGGTTTATTTTGTTTTAAATTGAAAGTCCAATGACCCATTTGCCCTTAATGAAATGGGTTATTCACAAGGACATATTTTTCCATGGTCATTTGGGGTTTTAATTCCAAAACTTAGTCTATCATTAACTTAAATAAATTTTGAAAGCCAAACCCCGGGCCATTATTTAAATCATGGAACCGAACCCAAGATAATATTAAAATATTATTTTCACCTAACCCCTAAACCCGGATGTTACAACTCTCCCCCACTTAAGGAAATTTCGTCCCCGAAATTACCTGGTGGAAACAGATACGGAAACTGCTCAACCATATCCGCTTTCCTCTCCCACGTGGCCTCTTCCACACCTCTATGTCTCCACAACACCTTGACCAACTCTATGGTCTTGCCACGCAACACCTTGCTATCAGAAGCAAGTATCTCAATGGGCTCTTCATTATAGGACAAATCCGGATTCAACTCTATCTCCTCAACGGGCATCACATGCGAAGGATCTTATCTATATCTCCTAAGCATAGATACATGAAAGACATCATGGATCTTTTCTAACTCAGAAGGTAACCTCAATCGATAAGCTACGGGCCCAATCCGCTCAACTATCTCATACGGACCAATGAACCTCGGACTCAACTTGCCCTTTCGGCCAAATCTCATTACCTTCTTCCACGGAGATACTTTCAGAAACACTTTCTCACCCACTGAGTACTCAACCTCTTTCCTCTTCAAATCTGCATAAGACTTCTGACGATCGGAAGCTGCTTTCAAACGGTCGCAAATCAACTTCACTTTTTCTGTGGTTCCCTTAAGCAAGTCTGGCATAGGTAGCAACCTCTGACCTATCTCAGCCCAACAAATCGGAGTTCTACACCGTCTACCATACAAAGCCTCATAAGGTGCCATCTGTATACTAGACTGATAACTGTTGTTGTAAGCAAACTCAACTAACGGTAAGTGCTTCTCCCAAGAACCCTGGAAATCAATCACACAACAACGAAGCATATCCTCTAGAATCTGTATCACTCGCTCTGACTGCCCATCGGACTGCGGATGATAAGATGTGCTGAAATGCAAACGACTACCCAAAGCACCATGCAAACAACTCCAGAACCTCGAAGTAAATCTAGGATCCCTATTTGAAACTATAGACTTTGGAACTCCATGAAGTCTCACAATCTCACGAATGTACAAGTTTGCCAACTTGTCTAAGGAATCCGTAGTGTTCACTGCTAAGAAGTGAGCACACTTAGTGAACCTATCAACAATCACCCAAACTGAATTCTTCTTCGAAGGAGACAAAGGCAACCCCGATACAAAATCCATGGTGATCCTCTCCCATTTCCATTCCGGAATCTTCAAAGGCTGTAGCAAACCTGAAGGAACCTGATGTTCTGCCTTCACTCTCTGACAAACCATGCAACGGCTCACATACTCGGCTACATCTCTCTTCAAACCAACCCAATAGTAATCATTCTTCAAATCTCGGTACATCTTGGTACTACCCGGATGCATAGAAAAGGGACTCGAATGTGCTTCACTCAAAATCTGACGTCTCAGCTCAACATCTTCCGGTACCACAATTCTATCTCTAAAGCACAACAAACTCTCACCACTGAAACTATACTCAGTCGGTCTTCCTTCGGCTATGTCTTGAACATGAGGAACTAGGCTCGCATCTTGCAACTGCTTCTCTCTAATCAACTGAATCAAAGAAGGCTTCACTTGCAACTCGGTGATCAAACCACCATCATCGGACACACTCAATCTAGCAAACATAGCTCTCAGCTCAACGGCCACTTTTCTACTCAAAGCATCGGCCACCACGTTTGCTTTACCCGGATGGTACTCAATAGTCAAATCATAATCTTTTAACAACTCTAGCCATCTCCTCTGTCTCAAATTCAACTCTTTCTGTGTCATCAAGTGCTTCAAGCTTTTGTGATCTGTGTAAACTATACACTTCTCACCATACAAATAGTGACGCCAAATTTTCAATGCAAACACAACCGCGGCTAGCTCTATGTCATGAGTAGGATAGTTCTTCTCATGAATCTTCAACTGTCTAGAAGCATAAGCAACAACTCTCCTATCTTGCATCAAAACACACCCTAAGCCTACGTAGGAAGCATCACTGTAGATCACAAACTCCTTACCTGAAACAGGTTGCACTAGCACTGGAGCATTCGTCAAAGCTTCCTTCAATTTCTCAAAGGCCTTTTGTCTTGCATCTGACCATTCAAACTTGATTCCCTTTTGCAACAACTTAGTCAAGGGAGCGGCTACTCTAGAGAAGCCATCAACGAACCTCCTATAGTAACCAGCTAATCCTAGGAAACTCCTAATCTCGGTCACGGACTTAGGTTGTTTCCACTCAACAATAGCCTCAATCTTCGATGGATCAACTCGGATACCTTCGGCCGAAACAACATGGCCAAGAAACACAACCTCTCGAATCCAGAACTCACACTTACTGAGCTTCGCATACAACTGATTGCTCAACAATCTCTGCAAAACAAATCTCAAGTGCTCATCATGCTCTTCTTCTGTCTTCGAGTACACAAGTATATCATCAATGAAGACAACCACAAACCGGTCTAGATAGTCTCTAAAAACTCTGTTCATCATGTCCATGAATGCTGCTGGTGCATTCGTGAGCCCAAATGGCATCACAAGAAACTCATAGTGACCATATCTAGTCCTAAAAGCTGTCTTCGGAACATCACACTCTTTCACTTTCAGCTGATAGTATCCGGATCTCAAATCTATCTTCGAGAACACTGAAGCACCCCTCAACTGATCAAACAAATCATCTATACGCGGCAACGGATACTTGTTCTTCACAGTCAACTGATTCAGCTGTCTATAGTCAATACACATGCGCATGCTACCATCTTTCTTTTTCACAAACAACACTGGAGCACCCCACGGAGAACTACTAGGCCTAATGAAACCACGGTCTAATAATTCTTGCAACTGACTCTTCAATTCTTTCAACTCTTTCGGAGCCATACGATACGGAGCTATCGAGACCGGACTAGACCCTGAAACTGTCTCAATCACAAACTCAACATCTCTGTCAGGAGGCAAACCAGGCAACTCTTCAGGAAACACATCTGGAAAATCACACACTGTTCTGATGTCTTTCGGTCTAGCTTCACTCATATCCGGATTCATAACATAAGCTAAATAGGCCCCACATCCAGAGTCCATCAACCTATGAGCCTCTAAAGCTGACACCACATTAGACAAGAACTTAATGTTCTCGCCCACTACCACTACCTCGTAATCATCAGAGAGTTTCAAGGAGATTCTCTTTGTCTCAAAATCCACACTAGCCCGATGCTCAACCAACCAATCCATACCCAAAATAATATCAAAACCGTAGAAAGGAAGTTCCATCATATCAACTGAGAACACATGACCCTGAATCTTCAGCGGACACCTCCTATACATACGTCTAACCACAACTGTCTCACCAAAAGAACTAGTAACATGCATACCTACATCTAAGATCTCAACAGGAATATCTAACTTCTGTGCATGCTTACTCAAAATGTAGGAATGCGTAGAACCCGAATCAACCAAAGAAAGCAAGGACATAGACTGTAACTCAAAATTACCTGCTATCACATCGGTGTCGTTCCCGGCCTCTCTCTGAGCATAGACCCTCGCTGGTCCTCCCGCCTCTGGCTGCACAGCCACAACATGAGCAAGGTTTCTCTGAGCATCTCCCCTAGGTGCATCAGCCCTCGGCTGGAAGTAGCCACGACCGCGCCCACGGCCTCTCTGAAAATCATTACCTCTCGCAGGAGCCTGAGCTATGTTCGGTGCCTGAGCTGCCTGACGTGGACAGTCCCTCCTAAAGTGGTCCCTCGAACCACAGTTCCAACAAGCATGAAAGTTACCCCAGCACTCTCCCGTGTGCTGTCTCCCACACTGTGCACACTCGGGCAAGCGCCCTCCTCCTCTATGGCCCTGATGGCCCCTACCATGGTGGCCACCGCCACGTCTCTGATCAAACTGATGTCCGCCACCTCTGTGCCTCTTGGCATCTCTACCATCAAAGTGGTTATGCCTCTTTCCAGAACCAGAACTACCAGCTCGTTTGGCTGAACCCAAACTATGCTCCAAATCCTTGGCCCTCGCGACCAACACATCAAAGTCTGAGTAGTCAGAAGCCAACGTGTACCTCTTAACCTCTTCATTCAATCCGTATCGGAATCGTTTGCAGCGTTCCACTTCAGTAGGAACCAACTCTGGGGCATACTGACTCAAGCGAACAAAGCGGATCTCATAATCAGTCACTGAAGCATCTCCCTGAGTGAGAGCCATGAACTCTCTCTTCTTCTCATCTAGGTACCTCGGTCCTAAGTACCTCTTCCGGAAAGCAGACTCAAAGAAATCCCAATCTATCTCGGCCTTTGGAATCCCGGTAGTGATGGTGACCCACCAGGTGTAGGCATCACCCTGAAGCAGTGAGATCACACAACCCAATCTACGTGCGCCCGCACAACCCATCTGAGCCAAAATACGAACTGTCTTCTCTAACCATAACTCCGACCTCTCCGGAGTAGATCCTCTAAACTCCTCGACCCCTAAGCTACGGAGCCTCTCCAACGGTAAGCTAGCATCATCACCCCTAGGCTGAGCTGCAGCCTGGGCTCCCGCAACTGCGGCCTGGAATGCTCCCGCTATTGCTTGCACGAGCGGAGTCATATCAATTCCAGCTGGACCTTGGCCACCTTGGTCACCTTGAGGTCCATTTCCTCCGGCTCCATCCTCGCCCCCAACTCCCGGTGGAGGAGGTGGTGGTGGTGGAGGGGGTGGAGGAGCGCCAACTCCCGCTGCCCCTGGTCCCTCTATGTGAGCTCCCACACCAACTACCGGCTCAACAGGAGCCACAACTCGCGGTTCCTGACGAACCAACCTCGGTCTACCTCTCGGTCTAGACATTGCTCTCACAGATGTTAACTACAACCACAACAAACAAACATACAAATTGGGTTAGCAAGGCAAGGCTTCCAAGTGTCCAAGTATGTTTCCTCACTTAAAAATCATTTTTTTTTCAATGTAATAGTAGCAATGGGACCCACACACACATGCTTAAAAGTAAAACAATCAGCATACTTGTCACATAGGCAACCATTCTTGCAGAACAAGCAAACACCGTGCAATTCAACTTAAAAACTTAAACTTACCTCACTTACCTGCCCAAGGTCTCAGTAACCTTAGGCTCTGATACCAACAAGTGTAACCCCCTCGTCCCGGCCTGGTCGGATGACCGGTCCGAGTGGGCCACACAGGGAAAACCGAAGCGAAACCCGTTAAGGCTTCCCCTCGGTTAACGACCCAAAAATTTCTTTTAACTTTAATCTTATCTAGATGCTTATTTAATCCCTATGTGAAACACAACAGCGGAAGACACAATCAACGAAACGTTTACCGACCAAACATACATGAACAGTCCATTTTATTACATTTTCAGCAGGCCGTTTCGAAAACACCTATAGGGTGTTCCGAAACGCCCTGACCTGGTCAACGGGCCTGGGTCAACCATAAGGGGACCGTTCTGAAACAGGGGTGACCCGTATCGGAACGACCTTGACGGTCAATATCTCGTGGTCAACGAGATTTGACCGTTTCGGAACTTGTAACACCCGGGTTTAGGGGTCGGATGGAAATAATATTAAAAATATTGTTTCGGGTTTCAGTTTTAGAAATTTCAAATGATAAAATATTATTTTGAGCTTTAGATATTCGAATCAAAAACTTCATGTTGGATCAAAATTGTTTTGGGAATTAAATCCCATGGATTTTATGATAAAGGAGAGTTTGCCATCTCATTAATGGCAATATGGTAAATATGAGAGCTTTAAAATTTAAAACCCCTCTTTTTATTTTAGAAGACAACTTCTCTCTCATCTTCATCTTCTTCATTTCTTCTTTCACATTAAAATGTCATTTTCTCTCCAAAACTCTATTTCATCATCTCCTTTAGCCTTGTTGGTGATTTTTAAAAGGTAAATGTATTTTTGGGTTGTCCTCCTTTTCCTCTACAAGATGCTACCTTTAGATTTCATTATTGTTCATGATTTTAAAATTTGAAGTTTTAGGGTTTTGTTTAAAAATGAGAACTTTATGTGTTTTAACCTAAGCTATTGATTTATTATTGTTAAATAAGTTGTTTGCAACCCTTAAGGTCCAACATATGTGAAATTTAAAGTATTTTAACATGATTCCTGAAATTGGGTAAAAATGGGTTTTTTTTGGAGGGTTTTGGGTGATTTTTGGGGGTTGTTTTAGGTGGAAATTGATAGCCCAATGGTAGTGCTATGGGTAAGGGTCGATTTGGGAATGTTTGTGGGTGCTATGGATGTTGGAAAGATGGGTTTTGGACATGGTTTAGGGGTTGTCCGAAATTGCTAAAAGTGGGGTTTGGTCATGGCTTGCAACATTGTGAATTGTATTTGAATTGTGTTCTGGGTTGGTCTTTTGATGTTGGGCTGATTTGGAATTGTTTGAAATGTGTTTGAGGTTGTTTGGAAGCGGGAATTCGTGTTGGAAAAGCTTCGGGAAGAAATCCGGAAATTTGAAGGAGGTTGCTAGCTTGGCTTGGAGCTTGGATGTTTAGGTGAGTGGTTAAATACTTTTAAATGGTTTTCAAGTGTTGGTTCAAGCATATGAACTAGGTTGGGATTGGTAGACCCACCTAGAGTTGGGATTAGGGTGGTGGCCTAATCCCAAACTTTAGTTAGATACATTGGTTGATCTTTAAAGTGTTGAATTATGCCTCATGTTTAATTATGCTTATGGTGGCTATGCTTATGTTGTTATACATGTATGTGGAGGCATGGCTTAATGCATTGTTACGCGCATGTTGATGATGAATGTGATAGAGATATACATGTGTGTGAAATATGATGTGATAATTGTGTTGTTGAGATGCATGTAGTGTTGACATGTGTAATGATATTGTGAGGTGTTTGTATGATCCGGGGATCATGGTGAGTACATGCTAGACATGGAAATGTGGTTTGTACATGATGGTAAGTCATGGTGAGTACGTGCTAAGCACGAAAGTGTTATGAATTGACATTATGAATGATTAATGAAATGTGTAGTATTGGCACTAGTATGCTTGGGTACAAATGATCGATCATTAGGATGTTAGTGTGTACACATGAGTCAAAAGTCGCGCGTGGCCTTGGTGGCGTTGAGTCACCAAGGAGGAGTACGGGTTCGCCCGGAAATTTTATCTATATTTCTACGTGATGATGAGTGGAATCCCATCCGTAGGGCATGTGGCGATGAGTGGAATCCCGCACATGCAAGGACCGGTGATGAGTGGAATCCCACCGAGGTAATGTTGTTGTTGGAAATGCGTTCCAACGGGTTATCCGCGTATTCGGGTCATAGCTAGGTGCCAATACGGATTGTAGTTTATATTGCCAATTTGTGGTTAATTTGGGAGCCAATGTGTTTTGGGAGGTGTTGCTAACATGGTTTAATATATGTGATTACATGCGTGTTGGATTTAAACATGTTGAGCATGACATGATATTGAATATATGCTCATGCATCATCTAACCATGGCTCGTGTGGATCGGAGGTAAGATCATGCATTTTATCTTGGTTGTGGTTCGTGCTTGGACCCTGCATTGTCGAAGGTTTGTTTTATGAGCTTACCCTCACTAAGCTTTTATGCTTACGCTCTCTTTTGTTCGACAATGCAGATCAATGGTTTGTGGGTGGCAAGGGCAAGTAAAGGCCTCCAAGTGTTGCTTATGGTTAGCTCAAGTATGATGTTTAAACTTAAAGATTGTAATAGTAAATCAATGGGATAGGTGTTGTTGATTTGAGTTTGATGTATGTCTATGATTGACTTGATTTGTAAGCATGATGTGTCTTGCCAAATGCTTGTGTGATGAATGTTAACTCATGCCTAAGTTGCTCTTTTGAATGTTAGTCTTATGCCTTAAGTGTTTATATATGTGTTTGAATGATGTTTGTATGAAAGCATGTTGTAGGGTGTCGCCTTAGTGTTAGACATGTCTAATTAATGTTGAAGCATGCTAAAATGGTTGTTATACCTTAAGATGTCTTGTCTTGAAGTTGCTTGGTGGTTTGTTGGTGTTTTGGGGCATCCTTGTGCCTCAAAACAGCCCAGAAAAGTCTGCAGACAGGGGGTGTTTCGGAACGGGTCCCCGTGTTCCGAAACGGCCCCTGTGTAAATGGCCTGCCGTTTCGAAACGGATGAGGGCCGTTCCAGAACGTTTTTGCCACTGGAATTTTGAGAAATTGGCGAGATGAAACCGTTCCGAAACGGGCCTTTGAAGTTCCGAAACGGTCAAATCTCGTTGACCACGAGATATTGACCGTCAAGGTCGTTCCGATACGGGTCACCCCTGTTTCGGAACGGTCACCTTGTGGTTGACCCAGGCCCGTTGACCAGGTCAGGGCGTTTCGGAACACCCTATAGGTGTTTCGAAACGGCCTGCTGAAATGAAGTAAAATGGGTTGTTATGGTTGTTTGGTCGGTGCATGTTACGTTGTTTGTTTCTTCCGCTGTAGTGTTTCACATAGGATCTATAAATGCATCTAGAATAAGACTAATGTTAAAAGAAATTTTCTGGGTCGTTAACCGAGGGGAAGCCTTAACGGGTTTCGCTTCGGTTTTCCCCGTGTGGCCCACTCGGACCGGTCATCCGACCAGACCGGGACGAGGGGGTTACACTTGTTGGTATCAGAGCCTAAGGTTTCCGAGACCTTGGGCAGGTAAGTGAGGTAAGTTTAAGTTTTGAATTGATATGCACGGTGTTTGCTTGTTTTGTAAGTACGATTGCTTGTATGACAAGTATGTTGATTGCTTGTTTAAAAGCATTCTGTTTGTTTTCCGTGTATGCTGTGATGTGTGATTGTTTGATTGAGAATGCATGTTGTTTGATCGTACGCATGTGTTGCTTGTTTAGCAAGTAATCCTTGTTATATGCTTGGTTGAGCATGTATGTGTGTTGATTTGGTTGAAACATGTTTAGTAGAGTCCCATTGCTTCTATTACATCAGAAAAAGGAATTTAAGTGAGGGAAAGCATACTTGAGCCACTTGGACCTTTCCTTTGCTAACCCAATTTCGTATGTTAAATTGTGATTGATTTATTGCTTTTAGTAAGTCGGGGCCAGTGTGTGAGCCGTGAATCGGTAAGTGGAAGTTGTGGTTTTGAAAATATGGATGATGTGGAGGAAGTTCTTTACTATAGTTAGGGGAGTATGGTTGTACCGGAGTTGAGGTACAATTTGTTTGCTCGAGTCCGCGTGCATGTGGGTTGATTCTTGTGGATGAGGGACGGTGTGATCAACTCTGGCATTAGTTAGTAAGAAGAAGTAAAGGCCTATGGGCGGGGGTCAGAGTGGTGTCAATGTTTTATCGAATGAGCCCTTAGCACAGTATCAAGTTGTTTCCTCTAGTTGATTCTGAATCCGTATCTCTGTACATTGTTAGCAAGCATGCAAGTTTGAATGTGCTCGATGAGGTAGGTATGAGTACCTTAGTTCTTTTGGCGAGATCTAGGTAGGGGTCTCGTGTGAGTAATCTGAATTTCAGAAATGTTAGTTGGTGATCGTTGGAGTTCAACCTATGGTTTGGATACAAGACAGCCGATCAGTATCCGTGAGTGGAAATCGATTTGTGTGATGAGGCCAGTGTACGTCTGAGTTGTCTTCTAGCAAGAGGGAGAGATGAAGTCGCTTCCGATATAGTTGAGCCGAGAGAGAAGTCTTGAGCTTTCACTTCAGATTGTTTGGTAACGGGATGTTTGAGTCGTCGGGACTGATGTCATAGAACTGGTTCCAGCATGACAGTTGTGGGTAATCAGAATTGAGTTTCGAGGTTTCGCAATGCTCTAAGAACGATTTAGAAGAGTTAGATTTTGTTGAAGAATCAGTCTGAAAACAAGAGGACCGAAGGCTATCAGTTGTGTACTTATGAAGTTATAATTTTTGCAGAATCGTCCGTTTGTGTGAGCGTGCAAAGATTTTAACGTATCTCTGTTGAGATTTTAGACGTAGGGACGCATGTGACTAGACCTTTTTGGGAGATAGTAGTGATCAGAAAGATGTACAGAAGATGTTTGTTGGTGGTTCAGAGTTACTAGTTTCTAGAAGATGTGAAGTGATTGCCTTTCTACGGTTTTGATATACCTTTTGTCAAGGTTTGACTCGAAGAGCATAGAGTTAGTGCATACGTTGAGACAAAGAGAGAGTTGCTTTGAAGACGCAAATTTTTGTGTGACTGTAGTGGTAGGTGAGGAGGTGAACTTCTTGTTGAATGTTGATCCAGATTTAGAGGTCAAAGGTTGAATGAGTTTAGTTGACAGGCTTGCTTAGCAATTGTGATGGAATTGATTTTTGAATGAAGATTGGACTGCAACGTGTTAGGATAGTTTGTGTTTTCTTTTCCTAGAAGTATTTGGAAGAATTGCCGGTTTACCTCTTGTTAGAGGAGAAGAGTTTGTTATTGAGACCGTTTTCGAGGTTGCTTCTGTTTTGTTTGCTCTGTAACTTGTGAATCCTGGAAGAATTGAGGATGTTGAAGAATTAACTTCGAGACTTGTTAGACCTTAGATTCATTAGGCTTAGTGCATCATCTCAGAGTTCTACAGTGCAATTTGTGAAGAAGAGAGAAGACCATACAAGAATGTGATCAGATTACATACAGTCGAAACAAGTGACAGTGAATGATTAGTATCTGTTTTCGAGTGTCAGTGATTGGTTGGTCGGTTAGTGTGTGCTTCAGTCTATTTGAAGATTAGTTTGAGATCTGTTTACTACCAGTTGAAAGTGAGAAAATTTGAAGTACTGAACACAACTTTTGAGGCAAGATGTGACCGTTTTGAGTTCCGAGTTATGCTGTTTTGTTGGACTAGTGTGTTGGTTACTTTTATAGAGATGTTGAACAGAATATTTTCCTAAGCTTCCTGATCAGTTTGTAGTAGTCCTCATAGATGATACCTGAGTATATTCAAGTACCGAAGAAGACCATGACAAGCTTTCGAGTTAGTATTGTAGATTCTATTAGAGAATCAGTTGAATGCCAAGTTGAGCCAACGTGAACTCCGAGATTAACGAAGATGTCCTCCTAGGACATGTAGATCAGCTGAATGTGTTAGAGAAAATCCCAAGTAGGCAAAAGAAGATATGAGTTTGAAGAAATTGAAGACTGTGACAGATATCTATAGTTCCTAGGTCTAGTATTGTTACTTTCAGAAATTGTAAATAATCTTTTGAAGATAGTTGCTCCGTTGATAGATTGCTACAGAAGAATGTTCAGTTGTGTGGTTAGATGCGAGGTAATGAGCCCTTGAGAAACCGAAAGAAACTTAGAAGAGAGCTTCGACCTTGAATCAACTTGTGTCAGAGAAAGAGTTGTGAACCACAGTGATGCATTACATGTAGAGTTAGGTTGTGTGCTTATGCAAGACAGAAGATTGTGGCTTGTTCATCAAGATAGTTGGAAGACCGTGAGAAGAGTTATTTGATATGAGACATAGAGTTAATTACAGTTGTATTTGCTTCGAAGACTTAGAGACAAAGCTTGTATAGTAAGGAGTGCACAGTGTGTATGTACGTATTATCCGAACTTGAATGGTTAGACAACTTAGGAAGGGTTGAAACTTGAACAGCATAAAGTGTTAGAATTGCTTAAAGACTGTAATATCAAGATTGAGTACCATCCGAAGATAGTCTACGTAGTAACCGATGTTTCGAGTTATTTTGTTGATAGATTAGTAGTTGGGTTGTGAGATGTGATTGCTGAATTCAGTTTACCGAATGATAGTAGTCTTGTGGCCGAGTTTCGGGTTGAGACTACTTTGAGTCAGAATGTTTGATGAGAAACAGTTGCAAGACAGATTCTTGGCACCTCACGTGCGAGGCATAGTAGAAGGAAGACCTTCAGAATACAGTTTCAGAGGTGATAGAGTTTTGCATTTCAGAGACAGAACAGTTGTACCGATTGACCTAGTGTTTTGAGATGTATTGTTTTGGCCGAAGCGCACGGTAGTTCATTTGTATTGCATCTGAGTTGTATGAAGACGTATTGTGGGTTGAAGATGAGTACTTCTGGATTGAGTGGATGAATGATGTGGTTCTGTAAGAGAGTAAGCGTGTAAATTGCCAGCGTGTCAAGACCGAGCTTCAGCTCCTTCTATTTGTTACATCCGTGGAAGGTTCATAATGGAAGCGAGTAATAGAGATTCGAGATCTCAACTAGAATAATTTTGAAGACGTCTGCATAGTGTTTGGTTAATTGATGAAGACAGAGGATCAGTCAGAGAAAGTTATGAGTCAAGTGTTCAAGCAGTATTGTATGAGTTTGTGAATCGGGCTGGTTCTGTTGTTATCTGTTGCGGTTACCACCAGAGTTAGAAAGGGGTTTGAGATGTGTTACGTGTATCTATGATTCAGAAATGTGAGTCAGATCTGTTCCGTGCTATATTTGTTGAAAAGATTGAGTTGAGTTTGAAATTGGCATGCCTTGAAGAATCAGTTGAGATCTTAGCATCAGATATCTAATGTTGTGTGGTAAGTCTACCGAGGTTGGTTAGTATGTTGTGGCGAGAAGGAGTGTGGAGAGACAGCTTCTGTGATTCTTCATGTCTGATAAATTTCGGGGACGAAATTTTCTTAAGCGGGGGAGAGTTGTAACACCCGGGTTTAGGGGTCGGATGGAAATAATATTAAAAATATTGTTTCGGGTTTCAGTTTTAGAAATTTCAAATGATAAAATATTATTTTGAGCTTTAGATATTCGAATCAAAAACTTCATGTTGGATCAAAATTGTTTTGGGAATTAAATCCCATGGATTTTATGATAAAGGAGAGTTTGCCATCTCATTAATGGCAATATGGTAAATATGAGAGCTTTAAAATTTAAAACCCCTCTTTTTATTTTAGAAGACAACTTCTCTCTCATCTTCATCTTCTTCATTTCTTCTTTCACATTAAAATGTCATTTTCTCTCCAAAACTCTATTTCATCATCTCCTTTAGCCTTGTTGGTGATTTTTAAAAGGTAAATGTATTTTTGGGTTGTCCTCCTTTTCCTCTACAAGATGCTACCTTTAGATTTCATTATTGTTCATGATTTTAAAATTTGAAGTTTTAGGGTTTTGTTTAAAAATGAGAACTTTATGTGTTTTAACCTAAGCTATTGATTTATTATTGTTAAATAAGTTGTTTGCAACCCTTAAGGTCCAACATATGTGAAATTTAAAGTATTTTAACATGATTCCCGAAATTGGGTAAAAATGGGTTTTTTGGAGGGTTTTGGGTGATTTTTGGGGGTTGTTTTAGGTGGAAATTGATAGCCCAATGGTAGTACTATGGGTAAGGGTCGATTTGGGAATGTTTGTGGGTGCTATGGATGTTGGAAAGATGGGTTTTGGACATGGTTTAGGGGTTGTCCGAAATTGCTAAAAGTGGGGTTTGGTCATGGCTTGCAACATTGTGAATTGTATTTGAATTGTGTTCTGGGTTGGTCTTTTGATGTTGGGCTGATTTGGAATTGTTTGAAATGTGTTTGAGGTTGTTTGGAAGCGGGAATTCGTGTTGGAAAAGCTTCGGGAAGAAATCCGGAAATTTGAAGGAGGTTGCTAGCTTGGCTTGGAGCTTGGATGTTTAGGTGAGTGGTTAAATACTTTTAAATGGTTTTCAAGTGTTGGTTCAAGCATATGAACTAGGTTGGGATTGGTAGACCCACCTAGAGTTGGGATTAGGGTGGTGGCCTAATCCCAAACTTTAGTTAGATACATTGGTTGATCTTTAAAGTGTTGAATTATGCCTCATGTTTAATTATGCTTATGGTGGCTATGCTTATGTTGTTATACATGTATGTGGAGGCATGGCTTAATGCATTGTTACGCGCATGTTGATGATGAATGTGATAGAGATATACATGTGTGTGAAATATGATGTGATAATTGTGTTGTTGAGATGCATGTAGTGTTGACATGTGTAATGATATTGTGAGGTGTTTGTATGATCCGGGGATCATGGTGAGTACATGCTAGACATGGAAATGTGGTTTGTACATGATGGTAAGTCATGGTGAGTACGTGCTAAGCACGGAAGTGTTATGAATTGACATTATGAATGATTAATGAAATGTGTAGTATTGGCACTAGTATGCTTGGGTACAAATGATCGATCATTAGGATGTTAGTGTGTACACATGAGTCAAAAGTCGCGCGTGGCCTTGGTGGCGTTGAGTCACCAAGGAGGAGTACGGGTTCGCCCGGAAATTTTATCTATATTTCTACGTGATGATGAGTGGAATCCCATCCGTAGGGCATGTGGCGATGAGTGGAATCCCGCACATGCAAGGACCGGTGATGAGTGGAATCCCACCGAGGTAATGTTGTTGTTGGAAATGCGTTCCAACGGGTTATCCGCGTATTCGGGTCATAGCTAGGTGCCAATACGGATTGTAGTTTATATTGCCAATTTGTGGTTAATTTGGGAGCCAATGTGTTTTGGGAGGTGTTGCTAACATGGTTTAATATATGTGATTACATGCGTGTTGGATTTAAACATGTTGAGCATGACATGATATTGAATATATGCTCATGCATCATCTAACCATGGCTCGTGTGGATCGGAGGTAAGATCATGCATTTTATCTTGGTTGTGGTTCGTGCTTGGACCCTGCATTGTCGAAGGTTTGTTTTATGAGCTTACCCTCACTAAGCTTTTATGCTTACGCTCTCTTTTGTTCGACAATGCAGATCAATGGTTTGTGGGTGGCAAGGGCAAGGAAAGGCCTCCAAGTGTTGCTTACGGTTAGCTCAAGTATGATGTTTAAACTTAAAGATTGTAATAGTAAATCAATGGGATAGGTGTTGTTGATTTGAGTTTGATGTATGTCTATGATTGACTTGATTTGTAAGCATGATGTGTCTTGCCAAATGCTTGTGTGATGAATGTTAACTCATGCCTAAGTTGCTCTTTTGAATGTTAGTCTTATGCCTTAAGTGTTTATATATGTGTTTGAATGATGTTTGTATGAAAGCATGTTGTAGGGTGTCGCCTTAGTGTTAGACATGTCTAATTAATGTTGAAGCATGCTAAAATGGTTGTTATACCTTAAGATGTCTTGTCTTGAAGTTGCTTGGTGGTTTGTTGGTGTTTTGGGGCATCCTTGTGCCTCAAAACAGCCCAGAAAAGTCTGCAGACAGGGGGTGTTTCGGAACGGGTCCCCGTGTTCCGAAACGGCCCCTGTGTAAATGGCCTGCCGTTTCGAAACGGATGAGGGCCGTTCCGGAACGTTTTCGCCACTGGAATTTTGAGAAATTGGCGAGATGAAACCGTTCCGAAACGGGCCTTTGAAGTTCCGAAACGGTCAAATCTCGTTGACCACGAGATATTGACCGTCAAGGTCGTTCCGATACGGGTCACCCCTGTTTCGGAACGGTCACCTTGTGGTTGACCCAGGTCCGTTGACCAGGTCAGGGCGTTTCGGAACACCCTATAGGTGTTTCGAAACGGCCTGCTGAAATGAAGTAAAATGGGCTGTTATGGTTGTTTGGTCGGTGCATGTTACGTTGTTTGTTTCTTCCGCTGTAGTGTTTCACATAGGATCTATAAATGCATCTAGAATAAGACTAATGTTAAAAGAAATTTTCTGGGTCGTTAACCGAGGGGAAGCCTTAACGGGTTTCGCTTCGGTTTTCCCCGTGTGGCCCACTCGGACCGGTCATCCGACCAGACCGGGACGAGGGGGTTACAGAACTTCAAAGGCCCGTTTCGGAACGGCTTCATCTCGCCAATTTCTCAAAATTCTAGTAGCGAAAACGTTCCGGAACGACCCTCATCCGTTTCGAAACGGCTGGCCATTTACACAGGGGCCGTTCCGGAACACGGGGACCCGTTCCGAAACACCCCCTGTCTGCAGACTTTCTGGGCTGTTTTGAGGCACAATGATGCCCCAAAACATCCCCTAGACACCACACAACTTCATGGCAAGACATCCTAAGGCTTACTAACAATACCAGCATGCTTCAACAAGGTTCAAACATGTATAACACAAAGGCAACAATCCATATCATGCATCCATTCAAACCACATTCAAACACATGTAAAACTCTTAAGGCATAAGCTAACCTTCAAGCAAGTAAATAGGCATGTCTTAACATTCATCATGGCAACACAACCATGCAAAAGCAATATGTAAAAGGAGTCTACACATGCTCCTACCAACCAACAACAACCACAAAACATTACACATCCCATTGCTTAAACTATTACATGTCTTAGTATTAAAATCATACTTGGTGAACTCAAGTCCAAAACCACACTTGGAGACCCTCCTCTTGCCCGAGCAACCCACGAACTAAGGATCTGCAATGTTGAACAAAGAGAGCATAAGCAAGGATGCTTAGTGAGGGTAAGCTCTAAAAACAAACCTCAACATTGCAGGGTCCAAGCACGATCTAGCCAAAGCCATTTACACTTACCAAGGTCCACAAGGTATAAATGCATGAGCAATGTATTACATGTATGCCTTAACTAAGAGTTCAATACTACCATACATGCAATCACATATAAACATCCAAACAGCTCATATATCTCAACACATTGCTACATAAATCAATCAACATTGGCACCTAGTTATGACTCAAATACACGGATAGACACGTTGGAAACTCATATCCAACAACCACATTACCTCGGTGGGATTCCACTCATCACCGGTCTCGCGGAGGGGATTCCACTCATCCTCACGCCCCGTCGATGGGATTCCACTCATCACCGACTATATTTAGATACCATTTCCGGGCGTACCCGTACTCCTCCTTGGTGACTCAACGCCACCAAGGCCACGTGCGACTTTTTGACTCATGTGTACACACTAACATCCTAATGATCGATCATTTGTATTTAAGTATACTAGTGCCAATATTTTACTCATTCTACATCACACATTTCAATCATTTCCGTGCTTAGCACGCACTCACTATGGACACAATCATAAACCATCACCATACATGCTTTAAGCAATACAATTCATGCCTCAACTCACATGTATAAAACCATATACATAAACATCCATATCACATGGCATGCAAGGCACACACATTCATATAATCGAGTTCATCCAAAGGCTTAGATTAAGTTTAGGATTAGGCTACCACCCTAATCTTAACTCTAGGTGGGTCTACCAAGCCCAACCTAGTCCACATACTCGAACCTACTAATTTAAAACCGTTTAAAATAATTAACCACTCACCTAAGCTTCCAAGCACAAGACCAAGCAAGCCACAACCTTCAACTCTCCGGATTCACTTCCGATGCTTCACCGATGCCCAAGCTCAATTCTAATCATCTCAACACAACCAAAACGTTCGAATCAATAACACGTCATCGGAAACAACCCGGATTAACATTAACAAGCATTTAACACCCCAAACCAAGTCACAAAACAGAAATTTCGAGTAGCCTCTATAACCCACTGATTTCTTCCATTTCAAGCACCCAAACAAGCCTCAATTTCATCCAAAATGATCCCCATACATCATACTACCTACAGCCCTCAAGAACCAACCTTAAACAACCCCAAAACAGACTCTAAAACCCTCCAAAAACCCTCTCAAAACCCAATTCCGAAAATTGGTCCAAAACACCCGAAATTCATATATGTAGTATCATTTGGTCTCTATACTTCATTACTAATCATATTAAATCAAAACATTTAACTTTGCAACATAAAGACACCATTTTTAATCAAGATTTTCAAAGTTTCTATTTTCTCAAAACTTCATGAAAACGAAAATGAATGGTACTTTTAGAATGGGGATGATGAGGAGAAGTCAAAAGTACTCTTACCTTTCAAAACGGAGTTGAAATGAAGAAGGGAGATGATGGAACAGTAGCTCCAATGGCTTGGGGAGGTTTTGTCTGATATTTTGAAAGTGAAGGGAGAAGAAGAAAGTGAAGAAATGGGGTTTTTGGTTTATTTTGTTTTAAATTGAAAGTCCAATGACCCATTTGCCCTTAATGAAATGGGTTATTCACAAGGACATATTTTTCCATGGTCATTTGGGGTTTTAATTCCAAAACTTAGTCTATCATTAACTTAAATAAATTTTGAAAGCCAAACCCCGGGCCATTATTTAAATCATGGAACCGAACCCAAGATAATATTAAAATATTATTTTCACCTAACCCCTAAACCCGGATGTTACAGATTAAACACAAAGATTTAGAATGGTTCAGCTTTCTAACCCAAAACCTACATCCACTACCTTAAACGCCACCAAGGATTTCTCAAATTCACTAAGAATTTCGTCCCCTTTTCTCGGCTTAGAAGGAAACCATTACAATGATTAAGCTATCTACCATTAGCTTAATCAAACACTCTCTTATAAGTGAAACTCAAAGCAAACATGAAATTTCTCTAATAGGTATATGTTTGTAACTCTAAGCACTCACCCAAAACCTATAAACTTGAGCAAATTTGACAATTTAGGCTCACAAGTGTTGTGTATACAAAGAATGGACAATTTAGGCCTTAAGACAATTTTCTCATCATAATGTTGTTAACAATTGAAGTATTAGTCTTCCCTTGATGCTTGGAGGTCACTTTTATACTCACAATTAAGTTTGTAACCGTTTAGGACCGTTGGGTTGAATTGGAGCCTTTGGAGACTTTATTTCCCATCATAAATGTAGTTCTGGTGATGTCTGTTTCGATACACACGTAATTGTATCGAAACGCCCTTCTTCAGAACTAGCCGATGGAGTCTGGTGCAGTGGCCCGTATCGAAACACCTTTGGGCCATATCGGAACGCTCATACCGAAACGCCTAGTGTCGTATCGAAACAACCTACAATTCAAATAGTCAACGGGTTATAGTCGTTGGCGTATCGAAACACCAAAGGGTGTTTCGAAACCACACCTATCCGTATCGAAATAGGTGAACCCTATATCGAAACAGGTTCTGGCAGTTTCAAAACGTATCGATGCAGATTATGCCTGTATCGAAACGAGTACATTAAAAACACTGTTTTGGCTACTTAAAAACGTTTCAAGCATTGCCAAAACCTTTTGAAAACACCTCAAACTTATTTTCAAGTTATTTTTGAGTTAAAAGACTATTTTAAATTCTTTTTAATTAAGTCAAAAATATTTTTCAATTATTATATCAAAACACATATTTCTATACAAAGAATCAATTTTTGATGTCCACAGGTCCAAGGAATACAAATACAGTAAAATACAACAATGATAATTAATATAGTAATAAACTATTTTTTATAAGTGCATAACTATTTTTTGTCCTTTTTAGGTGCCTGAATTATCATATTTTTTTTCTTTTAGGTGCTTAAACTATTTTTGCCTCTTATAGGTGTTCAAACTATCATTTTTTGTCCCTTTTAAGGTCAAATCGAGACACATATTTTGAGAAAAAAATAATATTTTAGGCACATTTTTTGACAAAAAATAAATTGGACACTTAAAAGGGAAAAAATAGTTTAGACATCTAAAAGAGAAAAACGCGATAATTGGAGCACCTAAAATGGACAAAAAATAATTTAAGCACTTAAAATGTGAAAACATGATAGTTTGGGCACTTATTTTATTATTAAGCCTAAACATTAATACAACCTAGGGATGGGCACGGAACCCGGACCCGACGGGTTCCGACCCGACCCGACCCGATCGGGTCAGGTATTTTTATGAAAAAATCGGGTTCGGGTCGGGTTTTTGTGTAGGGTGAGGTCGGGTCGGGTCGGGTTCGGGTTTTAGGGTGAAAAAATCCTACTCGACCCGATCCGGGACTAATAGTGTAATTTTCCCCTAAATTTTTTAGGGATATTTGTAATAATACCCCTTTTTATATATTTTTTTATAATTAGGTCCTTAAAATTGATTTTTTTATTTATAATTTAGTCCTTAAATTTATTATTTTTTACAATTAAGTCTCTTAAAATTATTTTTTTTACAATTTAGTCCCTAAAATTGATTTTTTTATATAGGTCGGGTCGGAGTCGGATTTTAGATATTTATTTTCGGGTCGGGTCGGGTTTGGGTTTAGGGTTAATATTTTCGGGTCAGGTTCGGGTGGGCCAAAAACCCGGCCCGACCCGACCCGTGCTCATCTCTAATACAACCAATATCTTCTCTTTTCCTTAAAAAAAACAGATAATTTCATTGTGTACTTGATAAATTGTAGTCTTAGAAGTTCAAATTTGAGTTAATTTAGTTGAAATTTAAGCGGGGTCCATGTGAAACGGCAAAAGCAAGAAGGGTAAATTGTATTTGTCACTGTGCAGGTTGTTTCACCTACCCCCAGTAGTAGTTGAGATTGGCCAAATTTGACCGACCGGCTGAAATTTAATTCCTTTTTTTCTTCCCTTTTATACATACATCTGCTCGAGTTTTGAGTACCCTTTGTCTATTTTGTTTCAAAATTCAGATCTTTGATACATTCTGGTTCCTTTTTCTATCAAAACAGGGAAAGATTAAAAGGTTTGGGTTCCTTTTCTTATGTTGAAATCTCAATAAAGTTTGAAACTTTGTTATCTATTGGTTTGATGCATGACTGGTTTTTGGCCAACGGTTCCTGCATGTTATAGTTTCAGTTTCTTTTAAATTTTTGTTGTTGATTGAGCTGATCTGCGTTTGCTAGATATTCTCCTGGTTAGTTCGTGCTTGCAATCTGAATGAGTTCAAAATTTAATCTGCCATTAAAAGTGGTTTAGAATTAGGTTGTTCTGTATGTGATTAGAAAAGCCTCAAAATCAATTTTTTAACTAGGGTTAGTTGATGGGCTCGTAAAAAATGGGCATTCTAATGGGGATGGATTATCTTGTCTGATCTGACTGCTTCTGTCTTACAGTAAGTTTTGATTAACCTACGAGAGTTTAATTCATTCATTTGTTGAATCTGCTATACGAAGGTATTTTTGCTTCTTTGTCGAATTCTTTTAGTTTCATTATTTGAATCGAAAGAACTGCTAACACCTATATTTCATTTTAGTTTTGCATCTGTTAACTTTAGAAGTAACTACAGCACAATCATACAGTCAACTTTGTGTCTAATAGATCTTAAATTGTGAACCAAAGTGGTACATTTTGCATATAAGAGTTCATAGAAAGTGCCAGTTAGCTTATTTAGTCAAGGATTTTGATGGTTGTATCATGGACCTGGAATTTTTTTATTGATCTATCTTCGGGCCAAACATGATGAAAAGACCTTCAATATGTGAAGCTCACCTTATCTGGAACGTTTCAAATGTTCTGTGCAGACACGATTACTTTTAGTTTTTCACCTAGTCATTGATGGTTTATACGTATAAAAAGTTCTTAAATGTTATTTTCTTGTTTTAGTTTTTTCTTTGTTATCGGTTCTTTTTCTTTAGGCATCTCATTAATATGTTTAACAGGAAGAAATATGGCTCCACCTACAAGAATTGGGCTTGCTGGCTTGGCTGTTATGGGCCAAAATCTTGCACTTAACATTGCTGAGAAAGGCTTCCCCATTTCTGTTTATAACAGAACTACCTCTAAAGTTGATGAGACTGTCGAAAGAGCTAAACAGGAAGGAGATCTTCCTGTATATGGTTTCCATGATCCTGAATCTTTCATTCAGTCAATCCAGAAGCCTCGAGTGGTGATCATGCTTGTTAAGGCTGGGTCCCCTGTTGACCAAACCATTAAGACTCTTTCTGCGTACATGGAGAAAGGCAATTGTATCATCGATGGTGGCAATGAGTGGTATGAAAACACTGAGAGACGAGAGAAAGAGATGTCGGGACTGGGTTTGTTATACCTTGGGATGGGAGTCTCGGGTGGTGAAGAAGGTGCACGGAATGGTCCCTCTTTAATGCCTGGAGGGTCCTTTGAGGCTTACAAATACATTGAAGACATTCTTCTTAAGGTTGCAGCTCAAGTTCCAGATAGTGGTCCATGTGTGACTTACATCGGCAAAGGTGGATCCGGTAATTTTGTGAAGATGGTTCATAATGGAATCGAATATGGTGATATGCAGCTGATTGCAGAGGCTTATGATGTGCTGAAATCTGTTGGAAAATTATCGAATGAAGAACTACATAGTGTTTTCTCAGAATGGAACAAAGGGGAGCTTTTGAGCTTCTTGATTGAAATCACTGCTGATATATTTGGAATCAAAGATGACAAGGGAGATGGTTATTTAGTCGATAAGGTTTTGGACAAAACTGGCATGAAAGGTACCGGTAAATGGACTGTACAACAAGCTGCTGATTTGTCTGTTGCGGCTCCAACAATTGCAGCTTCTTTGGATTCAAGATTCCTTAGTGGGTTGAAGGAGGAAAGAGTTGAAGCTGCTAAAGTCTTCAAATCAGGAGGATTTGACGATATCTTGACCGACCAAGTTGTGGACAAGGCAAAATTAATTGATGATGTAAGGCAAGCACTTTATGCATCCAAGATTTGCAGTTATGCTCAGGGCATGAATCTCATTCGTGCAAAAAGCATCGAGAAAGGTTGGGACTTGAAGTTGGGGGAACTGGCTAGGATATGGAAGGGAGGCTGCATTATCCGAGCTATTTTCCTTGACAGAATCAAGAAGGCTTATGATAGAAATCCTGAACTTGCAAACCTTCTTGTTGATCCCGAGTTTGCTAAGGAAATCATCGACAGGCAGTCTGCTTGGAGAAGAGTTGTTTGTCTTGCTATCAACTCTGGTATTAGCACTCCTGGCATGTCAGCCAGTCTGGCTTATTTTGACACTTATAGGAGGGAACGGGTACCGGCTAATTTGGTTCAAGCTCAACGAGATTATTTTGGTGCCCATACTTATGAAAGGGTCGATATGGACGGATCTTTCCACACTGAATGGTTCAAGATGGCCAAAAAGCTAAAGGATTAAGGTTACCCTAGCGGTACTTCTTCAGAATTTGCAATAAGTGTAATAACATCTGCTCTGGACTTTATGCTACACAGAGCTACAACTATGTTTTTTTCTTTAAAATTTATCTTATTTCACTTCTCAAATCCAGCTGCGAATTCAGACCGTCTTTTGAGTTAGTGTGTTAGATGTGATACTGCTTTTTCTGCTGTTTCCAGATTTGAATGTGAATCAAGCCGATGGCTGCATTTTTTACTTAAATGTGATATTTACCTGATGTGGGTCACTGTTTAATTTACTAATTTGTTTTCTTGCTCTGTTAGATATCAACATCTTTTAGACAGGTCCTCAGAGTTCTTTTACTAACTCGTGTTTTGATTTTGTTAATTCATTTCACATTCTGACCAGTGTGAACACCTTCTCCTTCATCACTCATAGGTTAAAGGAAAATGGTCATTACTTCTGCAAAATATCATATGGTGTACATTGCATTGTTTCATTCTTGAACTCTAGAACCATCAAATTCCTTTTGAAACTTAGAAAACTCAAAATTTTCATATTAAATTATCATTGTGGTGGAATGTGCATAATAATGTGTCTGGTATACACTGAAAATGAATTTCTGTACAGTTAGAGACACTGGTTGAAGTAAACCACAACCATATACCATATACTGTATAGAAACTAGTAACTCTCTGTTGACTGCAGATTTTTTTTCTGTAAGATCCTTGTCTAAATAGTACATATATTTTATGCTCAATAGGTGCAATGTAAAAAATTTACAAGAATAATTCTACTCTTGTCGTGTTCTATTTAGCTATAAATAAGGAAACTAACATCGGATTGTTGAGTTTGCATATTCGGTTGTGTAGATTAGTGGCAAATATGTAGCAGTGTTATTTGTGAGTATGTAATTATCTAAATTCTAAACCATTACAAACAAGTATCATTTCTCATATGCCGATGAACAAAAAGTGAAAGCCTTTTAGGTTCATTTCTCATAAGAATAGTGGTGATATGACAATAAGATAGAAGTTTATATTTTCATATGAGATGAACATTCTCTGTGTTTTCAGTTTCTTTTAACCATATTTAATTATCCTCCTACGACTGCACTCGGCTTGAGTTTTTTATATTTAAGCGAAAGCAGATAAGTTTATAATGCAAAGTTAGGAGACAGTTAACATACACATAAAATTTAACATTTTTCTTTTCTTTTTGCATTATCTGGTATATCTCACTTTTGATCTTTGATGCCAGACAAACCTAATGTGAATCTACAGTTCCAATGTATGTATATCTTGAGATGAAATCCAAAGTTCTGGCCATGTGTGTAAATTTGCTTTTGATTGTTGTCTTCCATTATGCTTTTGCTCATTCATCTTGTCCTTGTTCTATTGGAACAGAAAATGGCTTTTGATTGTGTGTAAATTTGCTTTTGACTTGATTGCCTAGCTGTTGCACTTTGCACTATCAGTTAGAAATGGTCTGTCATTAAAAATGTCTTCTTTTGTCCTCATAGTTGTCATTTGTCCCTCTGGATACATCCTCTTTCCAGCACAGCATACTCTTTTTGTTCATGGCTTTGCACATACAGGACACATGAATTGACATCTGCACACTATTGTTATGAATGTTTTATTTCTGATTTCCTCTAAAGTTTGCAGCTATGGCCCCATGACTGATCCGATAACCGGAAATGCTAACGATTTTGTAATCTTGTTTGTGCATTGATATCGTAGATATAACATTTGTTTTTGGAATCATAAACACATTGCAAAACAATATCATCTCAGTACTGAAACAAAGAAAGCAACATATTGTGATCTTACATATATATTCTTGAAAGAGACCCTGGAAAAGAAAAATACATTTCAAGGCTCTCGACCGGACTCTACTTGCGAGACTTGGCTTGACCACTGAGTCCCTTTTTGGATTTACCACCGTTTTCCGAACTCTTTTTCGTTTCTTTCTTCGCCTCCCTGCGGAAAGAATGCTTACTAGTAGAATTATACTTGCCATGACTACTTTGACCATCCTTGTGTTTATTATGCTGATGATGATGACTCGGGGCCGAAGAGGCATCTGATACCATCGAATCATCACTATTTCCCTCACCATCATAGACATCATCTCTGATATTGTGATTGCTGTTATAATTCTCTTCACTGCATTCGTAATCTTCTTCCATCGGAGAAGCCAAGTAGCTCGTCCACCCGGATTCGCTGCTGCTACATTCTTCGGGGCCGACAAATTGTTTGAAAGGGTCCATTATAAGAGGTTAAAAGCTGGAGAGAGCTATATAGGCAAGAAACTAGGCTATTGTGTATGAAGAATCAGAGAATGATAGTATATATATATATACACACACAGACACATACAAACACACGTGTATCTTTACACTGAAAATTGTCTGTATAGTCACAATGGTGCAGATGAACCAATTGCTGGAAACTGGATGTTGTGAAAGCATGTTAGGCCACAGACTCCCCACTTTGGCAATGTAATCTTATCCTTGCTTTTGCTCTCATGTCATTGTGTTCCTTTTAATTTGCCCTGTGTCTTGGCATAAACAAAAGTGAGCTTTCCTGGATTAAACGTGCATGGTTTGTTTGTGAGGTTATAGTTTAAGTGAGGTTTACCTAAGATCTTTATGCTTTTGTTCTGTCTTTGTTTGTTGCTGTTTGTCTGCTAAGAAAGCTGACCTGTGTCTTGTTGCCTATTGAAATAAACTATATGGCATGTGGTTGCCTGGCCATTATTATTCCATTTTTTTCATACCCTTTCTGTTTTTTGGGATAAATCTCAATGTTCTGCTCTATAAACCCACTGTCTTTTTTTTAGATAATAAGTACATGAACACACAAGAATTGTTTACGCGGTTTGGTGAGTACAATTATTTTGAGAAGTTTTGTCCTAAGAAATAATCCACTAACCAGCAAGTCAATAGTACAACTACCAATAACATTCTAATCAATCTTAAGATTATTGCAACCATGGTGTCATACAATTCTAAGTGGGCTTGAGTTTCTGGAGTGTTGAATGCAAACCCCACTTTAGTTGGGTGGTGAGAAAACTTGAAGATGAGAGAGTAAGCTGCCAATCTATTTTCTGGTGTGGCAAATTTTTCAGGGGTCAAAATAGCTTGAACTTGAAAAAGAGTAAGAAATAGAGAAAGTAAAGTTTAATGGCACATGTTAATCTAGTTTTCATCTCATGTCCCTCTGCATTCCATTGTTTCACGGATGATAAATGCTTGTTGTGTGAGGATGCTCAAGAGAGGCTAGAAACCATCTGTTTTTTGAATGCCCTTATGCTACCTGTGTCTGGGAATCTATCCTGCAGATTTGTAAGTTGAATAGAAATGCCATGCAGTGGGATGTTGAGCTTAAATGAGTTGTTGATAGATTGAAGTGAAGATCACTTATTGTGCAAATTCTTAAACTAGCTTGGCTATGCTATTTGGGATGAAAGAAATTACAGACTCTTCAGAAATACTTCTAGAGCCTCTATTCACCTGGTTGATAGTGTAAAATACATTGTTTGTATAAAGCTCCATTGAAGGTGTATAGATAGGAATGATCAAGTAAATGCACTGACGGGGGATCCATATATAGTCTGGAAACCCTGTATTGATAGGTGGATTATGTTATTTTGTGGCAGCTTGCTGCTTTACTTAAATAATAAAATTAAAACATTTGTCAAAAAAATTCTAAGTTAACTTTTGCAAGAATCTCTTGCACTCAAACACTCCCTACTGAAAGCTCATTTTGAGTAGATTTGATGCTCAAGCCATTCTTCATGGAGGAAAGTAGTCACTTATAGGGTGTAAACCAGCCGAGTCAAGCTTCAGTAGGGCTGAGCTTGACTCGGCTCGTTAAGATTTCGAGTCGAGTTCGAGTAATTATAAACGAGCCTGAGAAATCGAAGTTTGGGTTGGCTCGTTAAGAACTCGAGTTGAGTTCGAGCTTAATTCGAGCCCAATCTAGTCAAGTGTTGACCAATCTTTGACCGTGTCGGACTTGAGTAGCTCACCATCTGTCATGTCTCATTTAAAGCACTATCAAGAAAAAAAACTTTGATACACAAGTTGTGTAAACTCAAGCTTGTTATTTTTAGGGTTTAGGGTTTAATGGTTTAGGTTGTTGGATTTAGTCTTTAAGATTTAGATTTTAGGGTTTGAGACTTACGTTTATAGTTTATATTTTAAGGTTTTAAGTTGAGTAATTTAGATTTTAAATTATAAAAAATAAAAATTTAGTATGTTGTATTTTCGAGTCGAGTATCAAGTAGCTTGGCTCGGCTCGTTAAGAACTCGAGCTAAGTTCGAACTCTAGTCGAGTCTAATCGAGTCGAGCTTTAATCGAATCAAGTTCGAGTAGCTCACAATCTGTCTCATCTCATTTATAGCTTTAGTCCCTTATATAGCCTCCAACCAAAGAGTAAATCTCAACACTATTATTCCCATCTTTATACATAAACAGGGAAAGAATAACTCTTAAGCATTAAAAACAACAACTCAAGGGCTTGTTTATATTGCATACAATCTCCCATTTTAGCAGTGAAAACAACGGATAAATATTATTTATCTATTTTCAGTGTTTTTTTTAAGCCACAACATTAAAAAATATTAAAAATTAAATTTCAAGCCTTAACTTTAAATTTTAAATTCTAAACCCTATACCCTAAAAAGTACACCCTACTCTAAATTCCCTCAACTCTAACCACAAACTCTAACCTTAAAACCTAGTAATTTTTAGTGTGGGGGCATATAAAGGGGCACCAAAAAAGGTACAGATAATTTCTATTCGAAAACAACAGTTGTTTGATGTTCTTCAACATCAACATCTCCACTTTCAGAATATGCACCACTCAAGATAATATCGAAAGACTTCTTTTCAAGAGTGTTAGACACATTCAGTCCTGATGTAATAAATTTATGTTTTTGGTGTAGACATATATTTGGAAACGATCCTGCATTGGTTGATATTCACACCATTGCAGATCCACACCAAGAGACATATGCTGGTGGATGGCTTTGATACTAATTAAAAGGTATGGTTATTAAGAGTGTTGTCCATCGTTAGGGATGGTTATTAAGAGTGTTGTCCTGTTAAAATTTTAAATTCTCATATATTTTTAAAAAATTTGTAATCTTTAAATTCCTATACAATTTATTAAGCATAAAAGTTCGTACCTTCTAATATAAAATTCTGTGTTCGTTTTTGTGTATGGTGATGATGAGAGTGCTGCAACACTGTGTATGAACACTTTGAAACTGAAGTGTAAAACAATAAATATAGGAACATACAAAGATTTGTTTATGCAGTTTGATCAATCTCATCACGATTATCCACCTAAAGTTGTATGTAAATTAGAGTTTCTCACCCTAAAAACTGAAGAAAAAGAAGAAGAAAAAAGATGGATTTTGATCAAGTAGAGCTATCTGAAGCTGACATTGCACGTGTTTGAAAAATGCTTCTTCTATGTACACGTGTATAAGCACAGACTATAAGAAATATTTTTAAAAAAATTATAAAAAATTTGACATTTTAAACAAATAAAATAAAATTAGAGGCTTAGCTTGTGGGGTTGATCCCTTCATTTATATATGAATGTGGGAACTTGTATTGTGCCTTGTTATTCATCAAAAACTTTGAAGAGTGTGTGTGTCTGTCTTTCCATATAATCCATACAATTCATCTCTCTCTTCTTCTCTTTTACTTACTGGTATATATCATTTCTCAGCCTGGGTTGAATTGAATAAAATTCATAAATATTGGAAACTTTTGGAAATTGTTGAAAAAAAGATGGGAAGGCAACCATGTTGTGACAAAGTTGGGTTGAAGAAAGGTCCATGGAGTGCAGAGGAGGATCAGAAGCTTATTAACTTCATCCTCACCAATGGCCAATGCTGCTGGAGAGCTCTTCCTAAGCTTGCAGGTTAATAATCTTTCTCCACCATTGTTTCATCGGTCTTCAAAGTGTCGTCCGTTAGACAGTCGGTCAAAACCGGAACACATTGTTTCATCAGTTTATGATGAAGCAAAGGCATTGTTCAAGCTGGTTTTGATTTGTCTTTTCTTTTTTTGATTGTTCTTCTGATTTTTTATGGTTTTGGCGAGTAAGTATCCTAACCAAGAATTTTTTCATACACAACGTCTCAAATTCGAAACTTGCTTAAACGATACCAAACTGCTTGCCACTTGGATTAATTCGTTAGTTGATTTGTTATTTCTTTTATGCAACATGGCCTAATGATTAAGAAAGGGAAAGGAAAGTTGGCCACTAAGGGCAATGATTATGACCATTTTCATTTTATGTGGCATTGGAATTGCAGGATTGTTAAGGTGTGGGAAAAGTTGCAGACTGAGATGGACAAATTATCTTAGACCAGACCTGAAGAGAGGGCTTTTGTCTGAAGATGAAGAGAAAATGGTGATTGATCTCCATGCTCAGCTTGGCAACAGGTCCATTTCCTTCCCATCTTTCATTTTACCATTTCCAATGTATTGGTCATTGTATTTAATTCAATTCATTTCCATCACTTGAAACACTTTTTTTATTTGACAGTCCTTTCCTTGAAATGAAATCCATATTTGAAAATGAATATTTGGAAATTTGGACTTTGGATTTTTTAATGCAAAACCCAAATTTGAGCATTTTCTGGGAAGTTGGAAAAGTTCAGAAATTTTATAGTGTAGACTCAGCCCCAATTCACCCATTTCTTTATTATATATGAAGTACTCATTGAAGTTTGAGTCTATAAAAATTGAAAAACCAGGTAGATTTAGCAGTTCTTTGAAATGGTCCCAATGTTTACCTAATTATTTTACTACTTTAGTAATTATATCACAAACATCGAACATGATTCATAAAACAGACATTAAATATACGGAAAGAATTATTTTTTAGCTGATTGTTTATTTATTTGATTGTGCAGATGGTCTAAGATTGCTTCTCATCTCCCTGGACGAACCGATAACGAGATAAAGAACCACTGGAATACACACATAAAGAAGAAACTAAAGAAGATGGGAATTGACCCTCTCACCCACATGCCACTATCTATTACTACTAGTGAACCCCAGCAGGAGCAGGAGCAAGAGCAAAAGATAGACAAAAGTCCCAAGGAGCTGCCTGAAACATCCTTACAATCCACAATAACTGAAGCAAAGGAGGAAGAAAAGAGCATGACAAGCGCAATACTCGACCCGACAATGGATACGATGATGTTGATGATGGACGATATCGATGGCTTTTGCACCGATGAGGTTCCGTTGATCGAACCCCATGAGATTTTGGTCCCCGGTACTAATCATGCACCATCATCGACGTCTTCTTCCTGCGATTCTTCGAAGTTGCTTGAAGAATTGCAGCTCCCTGATTTCGATTGGCCAACCGACTGTTACACTAGTAGTGGTAACAACGATGGCCTCGGCTTGTGGGACGATGATTTCAACCATTGGGAGGATTTGCTGGGTGACAGACCAAAGGTGGTTGTTGATGATTCATTATCTTCTGCCTATTTTCAGTGTCCAACGAGAATGCCTTTCGAACAAGAATATTCTTGGACATTTACATGATTTTCATCCCTTTTTCTCTCTTTTAAATGTGGGTTTTGTTTGTAGTTTGACAATCACTTGTTATTACATTAGAGAAAGAAGATTAGTTATTGAGAATAAGTGGGAAAACTACAGAACAGGTTTTTAGTTTCTCTTCTTTTTTAGTCCTTTTTCCCCTCAAAAATCTTTTTTGCTTGTTTGTAAATGATGAGTTGAAGAAAAGAATTCAATGTGTTGTGAGTTGAAATTGTTTTTTTTAATTGGGAACGAACTCGAATCTTACACAAGGGAGGCTAATATCACTTAATCGATTTAAATTGAGGGAGATTATTAACAAGAGACAATAACATTTATTTGTATGACATTTTTTCTCGATAATAAAATCATATTTTATGATAAAAAAATAATTCGCGTGCAAGCAGAAATTTATTTGTATGTTTCAAATTATCCTAAGGTTTTAATTTAAGACATTGGGAATATAACAATATTAAATATTTGATGATAGAATTGTGTGGTTTTTAAATCTCATTTAGTACAACGTGATTAGTCTCTAATTAAAAAATTAAATAAATAGACAAGTGATGCATGTAGTTCGAAAAAAGTTTTTTTAATAAATTAATTAATTGGAAAAATAAGAATAATGTTTAATTCATATAATATAGAAAACTCTCGAATTCTAAAGCATGAGATTTTTTTTTGGAAAACTTAACTAGTGCTTACAATTAAACTGATTTTTATATAAACATATTCGATTCTATATCATCATCATGTATGTTATATTGATAACGATATTAATCAAGCTGAATTCAATAGGCTAAAGCATGAGATTTTTTTTTTTTTTTGGACTAAATAAAGCATGAGATTTTACTGGGGCACTTGAGTCAGTGCTATGAAATACTTCAAGCTCATTTTTTCGCAAGCACGGGCGGATGGTAGTGAGTCATTTTGAAAAATTAATATTTATTCCTTCAAAAATTTTAAAATTTTAATTTAGTCCTTTAAAAAAATTTAAAACTTCTTATTATGTTTTAATTTTTTAACTATTTTTAATTAAATCCCTCCTAAATTTTTAAAAGTTTTCATTAAATCTCAAATTCTTAAAAAAATTTAGTTAGAACCCATTTTTTGAAAATTTTAAATTTAACCTTCAAGTTTTTAAAATTTTTAATTTAGACCTCAAAATTTTTAAACTTTTTAAAACGTCCCTCAAACTATTTTGCAAAAATCCACCCCTGTTTACAAGGAGAAGAGATAATAACGCTTTTAGTCTCTATGATTTTAAAAAATAATATTTATGATGTTATGGTACTGATTGGTTCCAATTTAAACAACTTCCTATAATCACACACACACAAACGCGCGCGCACACACATATAGGGTTAGGATCCACTTACACTATGTAAAACTCAACTAGTTTTATACTAATTCATGGCCATGAGATGAGTAAAATTGATGGATGAGATTAACTTCTTACTTTTTTTCTAAGTGATAATCTTCGTATATATATATATATATATATATATATATATATATATTATCTCGTACACATGCGGTGGAAACTTTTGTTTTCGTAAATGCGGTTTTGTGTTTTAGTTTGGGTTTAGATTTTAGGGGTTTTAGTGTAGATGTTTAGAATTTAGAGTTCATAGTTATAATTTAGGGTTTAAGATTAAGGTTTTATGGTAATATGGTTAGGGATTTAGATTTTAACCAATAAACCCTAAATTTTAACCCTAAACTCAAAATTCTATTAATAGCCCCTAAATTCAAAACAACTACACTTAAACCCCTAAATCCTAAATAGAGTATATAAACCCTAAAATTAAGGCCCTTGTGTAACAAAGTTTCCACAAGCGCTTGTGCATATATATATATATATATATATATGATACACTGGCGGTGAAAACTAAAAGTTTCTACAAGCACCTTATTTTTAGCGTTTAGGGACTTAGTTTAGGGTGTGTGTTTTAGGATTTTAGGTGTATGAGTTTTGAATTTAGGGAAATTGACCCCAATTTATAGTTTAGAGTTATAATTTAGGGTTTATAGATTAAAACATAAATCCTCACCATATTACCCTAAAAACTAAGCCCTGACCTCTAAATCCTAAATTCTAACTTCTAAACCCTAAATTCTAACCAATATCTCTAAATTCTAAATCCTTACACCTAAACCCCTAAACGCTACACCCTAAACTAACCCCATAAACCCTAAAACTAAGGCGCTTGTGAAAACTTTTAGTTTCCACCGCCAGTGTATATGATAATAATCCTACATATATATATATGTGTATAATATTATTAGTTTAAAGAAGAGATTTTGAAGGAAAATGTTGACGGGAGGATAAAGGAGTTAAAGAATTTATGAAAAGAAAGAATTTGCAAAGAATTGCAGTCATATGACTAAATTGAATAAAATACAAAGTTGAGAGACTAAATTTTAAAAGAAGGAAATGTGTTTTCATAAAATGAAATTGAATTACATAGTTTTTCAAGTTACTAGAGTCATATTTTTATCATTCAAACTTTATTTAAAATTTTGTAGTCAAGTCGAATTTATAAAAAAACGAGCGAAAACAAAAAATTAATTTTTTCGAGTAGAGTTTTGAACATATAGTTTACCAAATAATATTTCAAAATCTGATAAAAATATCAAAGTTTCAATGGGTTTAATTAATTTTATCCAACTTGTGCAAATAAATAAATCAATCAAATTAAAATAAAATAAACTAACCTACACTAATTAGATTAAAATGATTATGCATAAAAAAATTTGCAACTAGTTAATTAGGAATTGATTAGTAACCATAGAAAATTATAGTATACTCACTATAGAATCTAAACACAAGTTTATAGGTTCATATTTTTTAGTACACTCTAAATAAGAGGTTTATAACAAATTAACAAGTATAAGAATTCGTCAAATAGAAGACAATTAATAAAATAATAAAATAATAATTTAAAAGAAAAGAAAAGGGTTGACTTGAGAAATTGCAACTTACAAATCTCCTAAGCAAGCTGGAAGATGCTTACAATTAGAGAGAAATTGCAGCATTCATAATTGTGGATATATTATAAATAATACTAATATACATATAATAATATATTAATATATATCGCTAATAAATAAAAAATTACATTATCAATAATATTAAATATATTAATAAATAATATATTATTAAAAAAATTAAAAAATAATTTTCAAAAAAAACTAAAAATTTCCAAAATTTATAACCCAAAATCTACCAAAACATTAAACTCTAACTTATAAAGCCTAAAATCTTAAAACTATAAACATGTTAGCATCCAAAGTGACTGGATTTAGGGTTTAAGCTTTAAGGTTTTGGTGAATTTTTTGTTTTTAAATTTTGGAAATTTTAGAATTTTTTAAAATCAACTTTTAGTTTTTTTGTTTGTTTATATATTTTAATATTATTTGTTTATAAATAAAATTTTAGGGTTTAATGCTGATAGTTTATGTGTTTAGGGTTTAAAGTTTTGTTAAATTTTGGGCTTTTTAAAAATCTCGGGGTTTTGAAAATTAGTCTTTTAGTTTTAATAATAATATATTTATCTATTTATATATTTAATATTATTTATAATATAAAAATATTAATGTATTAATGTATTTATACTAATATATTTGTAATATATTTATATTAAAAATAATATATTTATATTATTTATATGATAAACTGTAGTTTAGAATATATATTATTTATGTTAAAAACAAACAAAGATGTTAAGTTAGCCTAGTAGCTAAGTGTTTGCCTATGATTCTAAAGGTTTCAAGCTCAAATCTTATTGAGTGCATACTTTTCTATGTTTTTCTTCAGCAAAACGACGATGTTTTTAGCCATTTAGTATCAAAATAGCGGCATCAAAACGACGTCGTTTTGGTCTATCATCCAAGTCATCACGCAAATAAGCAATGACATAGACGAGTCGAAAAATAAAGTTTGGTAGCAAATTTAGACCAATTGAAAGGTTGATGATAAAAACGGGTCACCATCAATAATTTGGTGACACCTAGCATAGTTTACCCATAAAAGTAAGAGTGTTTATTACGGATTAAGTGTGTAAAGCCCGAGATCTAAGTCCTCCGAATGTTGAGTAGGGGTGATAATTAGGTGAGAAATAACCTAAAATTGTGGGGATTTGAATCGACATGTATGGGTAATAATCAAAATCTTCATTTACAAGGATGATGATGTGGAAGTTTTATCACCGAAGCTCAAATGGGGATGGAGACGAGAATTGTTATATTCTAACCGTGAGGATAACAAAACCATACCCGTATGAATTACCGTGAGAATCTCCGAAAAATATCCACAGGGATCTCAATATTTTACAAAGTTGGATGGTCATAAGGGTAATTTACTCATTTTCAACAAAAATCTAACATCTTATCACCTGAGTATGGTCGGCTAGAATAAATTTAGAAATCCTTTGTAAATTTCATAAAAATTATTAGAAAGTGGTCTATACATACTTGTAAACGTGATTCAGTTAGTCTTGTTTAAAACACACGATGATCGATTTCGATATATATTTTAATAGATATGAATATTTGAATGTTGAAAGGTCATACAAATTTGACAGTAAGTTTCTTAAAAAACAGTTTTAGCAGTGACTTTGAAAAAACACCAAAAATTCTACAAGATAAATTATGAATTGAGGCTTATATTTCTATAACTATATGAAAGTCTATATTCATTTATGTTTATAGTTTTGGAGATTTAACGTTAGATATGTGTTTTAATGTATTAAATTTTATTTATTTTTTTTGAGATGTGGATTAATGGAAATTTGTGGGGGTTCATAAGAGATGAGTATAGGAATGAAAAAGATCTTCCAAAACATTTAATGAGAATTCTCAAAAATTATATCAGTAAGTGTTGAGGACTAAATGAATAATATAAAATCGTCCTCAACCAACCCCGTTACCACCCCTGATATTGAGTCTAGTCTTTGGCGATACGAAGTGCGTAAAATATGTTGATATAGTAACACTAAGGTCCTTCGTATGCTAAATTCTGGTCCCAACGTCCAAAGTCGTCTAGATTGTCATGTAATTAAAAGAATTATCGTACATGACGATCCGATCTAGTGCTACGTCCCGCACGCTCTGAGCTCTTATCTTGAATCCCCAACAACGCGTTAGAATCTGATTGAGTATTAGGGACAAAGGTTGTCAGTCGCGCTCAAGGTGGTGGAGGGCAAGGACAGAGTTATAACTAAAAACATTGAGAGAAATTAAGAATTAATTAAGTATTTAAATCTTCTCCTAAATGTTATTATAACAAAAACACAGCCCTTCCCAATCTAAGAATGATTTCATCCTTGTAGACGTATGTCGGTCTGACGATACAATAACTAATGACGGATTTAAAAATTTAAAGATGGATCTAAAATAATTTTCTTCTCAAATGGGTATACAGATTTCTAATTTTTTTCTCTTTTATTCACTACATTAAATTCTCCGAAAATGTGGGTGCAATTGCTCCCCTTCAAACTCCTATACATCCGCCATCGACAATAGCGACACGAAAGAACAAGGGATGTTGAAGGGGTTTTGTTGGGGTGTTGATATGACGGAGGTTAAAGTTGACGGCCAGTGGCAAATTGAGTGAGAGGGCAAGGCGGCAGACGATAATGAGGCTTAGGGAAGGTTTACGGCGGCTATGGTTTTCTGAATATCAAAACTCAATTAGTTTTATCAAATTAGGCTCCAACTGTTGATCATATTTTGTATGTGTGAACAGTACGTGTCCTTTACCAATATGTTTAACCAGAGACGAAAACAAATGGAGGTGGGAAGGGCAATTGCTCCCAAACTTTGAATGGTTTTATTATTTTTTGGCCATTGATAGTTTTAAAAGTTTTGTGATTAAGTCTTTGTCCCTCCTAAAATTTTTTGATTTATTATTTTTTAAGACCCTTTAAGTTAAAATTAATGAAATTAAGCATTAACTCCTCATTTTCTAGTTTAATCACTTTTTAAGACCTTTCAATTTTTATAATTTAATTACTTTTTAGAACCTTATTTATTTTAAAATTAATTAGCTTGCCCCCTCAAAGTTCAATTTTGACTTCGTCTCTGTGTTTAATGTTATTAATTTCTTTAACCACAGTCATCAAAGTTGATATATATATATATATCTATCTGGATTGCAAGTTCCTAGCAAGCTGTTGATCAAATTTTGACGTGTATTGATTAAGAATCATGAGGTCAACGTGAAACCTAAATTGCAAATGTAACCTCAGGAATGTCCTGTATTGTTGACTTATTCCCATGAATATTTTCTACTCATGTTTAGATAAAGTATTTTTAAAATAATTAAATTTATTTTTTTATCAAAAAAGTATGATTTTATTAAGTCACAAATCATACATACGTGAAACATCTACATGCGCCTCATTAAAAACATCCCTATATCCTAACGGAGGAAAAGAGTACGACATGTAAATCTTGAAGAACAATAACACACCCGAAAACCGAAAGAAAATTGCACTCGACCCCCCCAATCAAACCTCCTCATATCTGTCGAAGCCCCACCCAGCACCTTTGGAGCATTTAACTTCCCAGCCGTACTGCTCCCATCCAAACCAACCCCCCTGCCTGCTCTTCCCCACCCAATCCCCTGTACTCACCATACATCCCAGCCCCACTGCTGCACCTCACACCAACGCCTACCCCATCTCACTCTAACCCAACAATCCACTCCCCTGCACCCCCCTTGCCGCGATCAAACTCGTCGATAACTCACCCGACACCACTCCACCAAATTCACTCCTCCCTTCGCCAACACATCCGCAATACTATTCGACTCCCGAAAGACATGTCGAAAACAAACCCTCGGTAATAAATTACACGCATCATCAATTAACCGAAACCATGTCCAAAGTCTCCATGGTCGCATTGTTCGATTCTCCACCCAAGACAACGCCACCATTGAATCGGATTCAATAATCACCCCAAGAGCATTACAATGCAACTCTAAAAGAAACCCCAAAGCTACCGCAATCGCACATACTTCCGCTTCGTTTGAGTCCATCACGCCCAAAGGTCCCGAAAAAAGAGCTAATATCTTTCCCCCCTCGTCACGCAAGACTCCTCCACGTCCGGCAGGCCCCGGCTTGCCTTTCGCCGCCCCCATCGACATTGAATTTCACCATTCCCACTCATGGCGGCTCCCAGCTCGCCATTGGCCTCACTCGCATGCCCTCACCCAACGACACACATTGCCGCGGACACGTCCACCACGTCGCCTCGTCCACCATTTGACCATCCTTCGTTACTTTCACCCAATGTAACGCTCGCATTTTAATTAAAAACACCACCTCCTTTGCTCCCAACTTCCGTTGTCGAAATATTACATCATTTCGAACCAACCACACTGACCATAGCAGTGCAGCACACCCCGCAATCCACCATCGACGCGTCAAGCCTCGAAAGATTCCCTCATAGCATTGTCATGTGAACTCTTGAACCGTCTTCGGACGAACCAACTCCACCCCCACCATTGCAAAAAACAGTCCCATATACCCTTTACATACGCACAGTGTAATAAAATATGTGTCAACTCATCCTCCCCCTCCTCACACCACACACATCGCACTGCATTCTCCCCTAAAGGTACTCAACGCTCGCGCAAGAAACAAAGTGTCGGCAAGCGGTCAATCAACGCAAACCAAATGAAACATTGTACCTTCGGCGGAACATCAATTTTCCATACCAAAAACGCCTCCATGTCACTCTCATCCATGCCAAATCCCGTCATTAATCCCATTAGTTCTCTCGTCGAAAATTCACCCGAGGATTCGGACACCATACAAGCCTATCCCTACACCCCTCGCGTACTCTCCAACCCCGCAACATCTCCCTCAGCTCCAGCACCATTTGTTGTTCGAAACCCCTCAAAGTTCGCCCAAAAATGTCGCCCAAGCATCATGTTCAAAACAGCCCCCTCTTGAGTAAGCCAGCACATTGCCGGTTTTATTGCTCGACACACGAAAAAGTCTCGGAAATATCAGCTTCAACGGCTGTCCCCCACACCAAATATCCAACCAAAACAGCACACTCCTCCCGTCGCCCACTATCCAATAAAATCTATCAACATCCAACAACCCCGCCAAACTATCCTTTGTCGCCACTAATGCAATTTGTTTCCAAATTGGAGACATCCGATGTACATTCTCACAATTAATCCGCCACGAAAGAACCTATTCCCCATATTTAGATTTAATTAATTCTCTCCAAAGTGCATTTGTATCTTTCGCATACCTCCAAGTCCATTTAGCCAAAAGCGCAACGTTACGTAATTCCAAATTCACCACTCCCAATCCTCCTACCTTTTTCGGTCGACATACACGCTCCCAATTAACTCTACTCAATTTTCTCTTTAATTCCACATCCCCCCATAGGAAAGTACGGCAAATTTGATCAATTCTCGCTATAACCCCCTTCGGAGCCGCAAAAACACTCATGTAGTAAACAGGTAACGAAGCAAGAACAGAATTAACCAACATCAAACGTCCCTTATGCTAGTGCTGTCGGTTGCCTGATGTATGCGATGGTATGTACTCGTCCTGATTTAGCTCATGTTGTTGGTTAAGTCTGTAAATACATGTCTAAACCAGGAAGATCACATTGGGAAGCAGTCAAGTGGATTTTCAGGTATTTAAAGGGTACTATGGGACATGGAATTATTTTCGGCAGTCAGCGACTGATCCTTTGATTGTTGAATATGTGAATCCAGACTATGCAGATGATTTGGATGATAGAAGGTCTACAACTGGGTATGTTTTCACCCTTTGTGGAGGGCCTATATGTTGAAAGTCAACTGTTCAGTCTGTTGTGGCATTATCAACAACTAAAGCTGAGTACATGGTAGTAGCTGAAGCTGCAAATGAAGCCTTATGGCTTATCGGGCTAGAGAAGAAATTGGGTATTCGACAAGGTGAAGTTCAGTTGCATTGTGATAGCCAAAGTGTTATTCATTTGGGTAAGAATCATGTGTATCATGCTAGAACTAAACATATTGATGTGAGGTTTCACAAGATTAGAGAGTTGATTGCATCTGGTGAGATATTGTTACAAAAGGTGCATACTGTAGACAATCCAGCTGATATGTTGAACAAGCATGTTACTATAGACATGTTCAAGCATTGTTTGGACTTGTTGAATGTTTGCAAATGCTAGAGAAGCATGGTAGCCCAACCCACTTTGATGTGTGAGAGACTCTAGATTTATTTCTTAAGGGGCATGATATTCGCCAAGGTGGAGATTTGTTAAGTATGGCCCATATACTGTAAAAGGACAGATGGGCTTAATAACCAACCGACTTGAGGGATCCTTGGAGGTTAAGGAGTACGAATCCTTGAAGGATAATGAATACTACTCCCCGAAGGATTAGAACAATTGTAATCTTAGCTAAAGTAGGATTGAGTAGTAGTTATCCTAGTTATAATAAGACTTGGATGTATGAGCTATATAAAGAGGCTTACCCCCACCTCATTAGGCACTTCATCAATTGTTCTTTTTAGGCTTTAAGCCTTGTTTTTGTCGGGCATTATCGATTGAATAAAAGAAAACAACTGCTCTTTGCTCCCCGAGGACATAAGGACAGTGCTGAACCTCGTTAAATCTCTTGTGTTCTTGCTTGTTTGATTTTCTTTTTCGTTTGTCGTGTGCACATCATATATTATCTAAGTTTTTGGGGACTAAAACTATTATTATTTCAAGCCACGTTAGATGTCCATTGAATTAAGTGTGTGTGTTTGGTTTTGCGGTGGTAGAATTGATTTTAGATCATCGTGATTTTATAGAATTGGTTTTGTGTATGATTGATTTTAAAGTAACATGATTTATGTTTGGGAGTTTTTTTCTTAAAAATCACGATTGTGTAAAAATATAGTGTAAAAATTACGACGAAACGCAAAAGTTACTTCTACATTGCTTTTCCCAAAATTACGTTTGGAGGTCCAAAATCACATTTAAAATTTTAAATCCAAACATATTAGCACGATGATCGAGACATGTTTTTCTGTTCAATCGAAATTTTTGAACTCCGAACGCAAAAATAAACATGCACGCTTTTAGAAGAATAAAATACATAATTAAACTACTTGAGATGTATTTTACCAGTTTTTTAAGAGAACATAAAGCCAAGCTAACTTGTCACGTTCTGGCGCGTAGAGGGGGCGTGTGGATCTACCAACCACAACTGTCTGAGTGTGACAGTGATTTGGTGGAGTTGACTTTAATGACTCAAGTGGAAAGGGCAAAAGTGATAGTGCGGACTGTAAAATTGCCCACTCGTAGTAAAACGCGTGGAGCATCGGACACGGAAACCCAACATATGTCAGCTTCACATCAATCTATTTAGACTTAAAGTGAAGTACACGGAAACCAACTCCCTCACGTCAATGATTCATTTCGACATATATTCCTCGTCTTTCTATTTTTAATATTTTGCATTATATATATATATATATATATATATATATATATATATATATATATATATATATATATATATATATATATATATATATATATATATAAGGGAAGGGGCTGATTCAAAGATTTTAGTGGCCCCAAGGTGAATTTAGAAGTTGGTTATTTTGATAATAAGTATGAAAAAAAATAAATTTTAAAAGAATGTCTTTAATGAAAAATATTAAAAAATTTAAGTCTCTAATAACAAGTATTGAAAAAAATTGAACCCTTAATAACAAAAATTGAAAAAAGTAGGTCACTAATAACAAATATTGAAAGAAAAAAATTAAGAGTATGTCTCTAATAACAAATGTTGAGAAAAATTAGACTTATAATAACAAGTATTAAGAAAATTGAATCTCTAATAACAAATATTGAAAAAAATTAAATTTTAAGAGTAAACCCCTAATAACAAATATTGAGAAAGTTGAATTCATAATAACAAGTTTTGGAAAAAAGTGGGCCTTAATAACAAGTATTGAAAAAATAACAAGTTTAGGAAAAATTAGAGTCCTAATAACAAATATTAAAAAATTAAAATTTAAAAGTAAGCCTCTAATAACAAATATTGGAAAAAAAAGCCCCTAAAAATAAGTGTTGAAAAAAATTTAGTTGTTAATACAAATATTGAAAAAAATCGAATTTATAATAACAAATATTAAAAAAATTAAAATTTAATAATAAACTATTATTAATAAGTATCGAAAAAAATTATACCACAATATTAAATATTAGAAAAAGAATTGAGGTCCGGATAAGCGCCCATTTTGATTAATTTTACACCGATACAAACTAAAATTCTAGTCTTACTGATAATCTTATTTGATTTATCAATAAAATATGTATATCTGAAGCTAAAAGTACACTTATATATGCAACTACAATTATAAATAAAATAACCAGAATAAAATATGGGTAAATAATACATATATAATATTTTAAAAAAAAATTATGTCTGATGAGTTTTTGTTATTAAATAGAGTGTATTTTAAAGATAAATATTAAAATTCGAACTTGCATAACATAAGTTAATATAAATATTATTATTACTCGATTAATTAATGGACTATGTGATGAAATTTATTAAACATATGATATTTACACACGATTTCCCAAATTATTGTGGCAAAATTGTGTTTTGCATTAATTAAACGTTGCATTAGTTTATCTTTAAAAGAATAAACATTGCATTAGTTATTAAGCCATACTGGCCAACCTTTGCATGACATCATGCTGAACAATATATGTTACTTTTAGTGAGGATTTATTAAAGTTGAAGCACATTCAATTACTAAATTGGAAGAGTTAAAGAAAAAAATAGAATTTAACTAACATATATTTTTAATAAACTGGTATGATTATATAATACTATTTGTTCATATTTTTTCTTAACCCTTTGACAACACACATATTTTACACACACAGGTACTCGAACCTGATTCTCTTAAGATAAACATCATTATATTTTTCATTGAAATCACTCATTAGATTCAATTAAACAAACATAATTCATTGTAAAAGGAAATGAAAGGTTTATAAATGTAATCAAGATATCTCTCATGTATGTTCTACGATCCATGCATATTAATTTTTTTCTGGTTTATGACTACCGTTTCTAATAATGTTTTCTCCAATATTCAATCATAAATTCTTTCATTAAAAGTCTAATATATCTTATCACCGCACTCAATTTTTGTTGGTTACATTTAAATGAATTTTTGGGGTTGGTTCACTATAAAGACTTAGGCAAGACAAAAATAATTAACAATGGGAGAATCTTATCTCAATTTTAGAGTATATCATGAAGATTATCATATTCTATTTAGGGTACTTTATAAACATGTCATTGCTTTATAAGAAGAAGAAAATTATTTTTTGTACTTTTTCAAATTTTTTTATGCTCAACATTAAAAGATTAAATTTTAAATTATAAATTCTAAAAATATACTTTACCCCTAATTTTTTAAATTTTAATCATAAACCCTAACTCTAAACTCTAAACCTTAAACCTAATTTTTTTAGTGTATAGTACCAAAAAGGACAGAAGATTTCTATTCGCTATATGTATATATATGTTTTTTTTAAATACTGATGTGATTACATGGTAGTGTCTGTTTATATTTTTTTAACTTTTTAAGATGCTCGAACTCGAATTTTCTAAAACAAATATAATTTTTTTTCACCGAAGCTACTCGTTGCGTTGTACTTTATAGATATGTTAATTTAACATGTTCCTGTCCCATTGTGCATGGATTTCTTCTTTTTTATTTTCCAACTTATCCTTTCCAATACTCCTGCAGTGTGCAGATGAGGACCATCAACATTCTGAAGGGCACTCTGTCTATGAATTGGCTTCTTGTACAGGTTCACTGGGGCGGTCCCTGAATGAAAGGTCGGTCGCCCCACGCGCATGTTCCATCAACATTACCCTTCCTAGTGGATTTTGGGACCCTATTCTGCCTCCACCACTTTCTTTTACATAGCTTTTTGAGGTATCTGCTGTCCATTTTTTGCCCCATAATTATGAACCGATTGAACCAATGCTTATTGGTTCATTCTAACTTCAAAACCCATCATATTTTATGCTATCCCTATATATATATATATAATGATTTCTAGTGTTTTAAATTTAGCCAATGGTATCTCCACATATCATCGTTTTCGATCCCAATGCTTCTGTTGGGTCATACTTTTTAACAATTGATGATAGCATGACCTACTCAGTAAAGGATTGCAATTTTTTTGGCATATTACGAGAATGATTAACCTATACAATCCCTACTAAACTCATTGTAATTAGATTTGGATGTATTAGTGTGTTTGGATAATTATCGTAATTTGTCGGTCTCGTTAAATTAGATGACATCCAATTAACTCAATTTTCTTTGTAATTATATTTTCGTTCAATCACAGTGGTGTCCAAACACATAAACTTTAGGATGATTTGGTTGAAATGTTGTTAAAGCGAATTGATCTTAGAATTGGAACAAATCCTAGACAAGTCAACCTTATTCCACTCGAAAAGGAACACATCCCAGACGAGTCAGCACTATTCGAGTCCAACTTCAGGGACTTTACTTTAAATCGTCGTCTCATGATCCATCAGGCAACACTTGTTGCCTATCTTGTATATATTTTAATTTCAACACTTGTGTAGTGAATATAAATATTATTTTATTACATAAAAAGTTGTTACATTTATATAGATAAATGTGAACATGATTTAATTTTCTTTTCTATGGACTAGAATAAGCAAACAGATAATGTATGATTAGTGGGTCCAAAAAGTGGCATGAAAACATGTCTCTTTCCTCAAACTTCTGCTTGCCAACGCATCATGGAATCCATAAGAGGGTATAAACCTTTGTTTTTAGGTCATGAAGAGCCCCCACGAAAGGGGCATACAATTAGTGTTTAGGTAGAAACTCTGGAATAGAAGTTCTCTATTGTTTGTGTTATTATTTATGCCTCACATTAAAAATTTGTTTTAAGATTTAAGGTTTAGGGATTTTGGAGTAGGTTGTATTTTTTAGAATTTATGATTTAGAATTTAGAGTTGAGACTTATAATTTAATTTTTTAGTGTTGGGGCACAGAAAGGAGCACTGAAAAGGGTAGATGATTTTTATTCGAAACTCTTTCCTCTTATTTCCATCACTCTCCTTTCCCATCATTATATATGGAAAATGTTAACCGACTCTTTACTAATATTAATATACAAGATAGGATTCACTTACACAGAGTTTTACAATGATTTAAGATCACTAAATTAACTGAGTTTTATGGTTCATATTAAAACTTTTAAATTGAGGGTAATCGACTTCGTTTTTTTTGTGAGTATCTCCCAATTCTCTATTGTTAATCTCAAACATTCGTTTTCAGAAAATACTGTGTCAACGGATCTTGTCTCGAATCATTTTTATCCAAAAAAACCTTATCTTCTGCCCTGCACTAAAACATCTACATTGTTCTTCAAATGAGTAAAGGTGGAAAGGAGGGAACTTTAAGGACTGAGAATGAAACATAATAGATTTGGAGACTACACACACATTTAATGAATTTGGGGCTTTCCAATATTGGAACATAACTACTTGGATGAGTAAGATTGTGACACATATATGGACCATTTATGATTTTCAGTACACTTTGGCCCTTCCATTTTCCTTTTAGTCTTTGAAATGATCAATTTGATTTTGCCGGCAGGTCTACCTGTATCAATCATTCTTCTTACATAATTTCTATATGTTAGTGTTTTTCTTTGAGTTTGTTCGAATTTTATATTTAATAATGCTTTATTGATTACCTTTTCTTAATGGCTTTTAAGACCATGCTTAGTTGTGTGTGACTATGTATGTCTTTTTTCTATGTTCAATTTTGTGTTTTCTAAGCAAAAGGATCATGCTTTTTTGAAAATCAAATGCTTCTTTTTATCATGCTTTTTGGATAAGTCAATAAAACTTTTTATGTTAGCTAATCTCTTGTGTTTTTTATAACCACCGTATCTGATATATCAACTGACTAATTCAGATCGAATACTGTATAAATTCATTATTATTTTGTGTTGATATTTTAAAATTTAGGGTGCAACTTAATTTGCACTAAAAAGAAAAGGACGACTTGATCCCTTAAATAATGCCAAGTGTTCGAATTTTGGCAATATAAATGGAACAATAAAATTGAGAGCTTACCTTTATAATGAAGTTCTGTAGTATTCGATTTAAATTAATCAAAAAACAAATCGAATATTGATAAATATATAAAAAACAAGAAAGGACAAGTTTGATCTAAAACCACAAAATCATGACATGAAATTGAATCCATAAACTAGAAAAAGTATATAAATTAATGTCTTTATACATAATCATTGTGCAAAGTAGGTAGCATCTTGAGTTAGTTTGATGTCATCAATAACGTCATCGACACTATTTTTGTTTGTTCTGTCTGTCTCAGTCTTCCTTAGGAAATTCATTTGTCTTGAATAGATTGGACACGTAAATATATTCGACCTTATTCTAAAACATTATGGATATATTTCGTTCAGTCCATATTAATTGACCAAAATCTAACCCAAGAGCTAGCTACTAGCTAGACCCAAGGATTCCTAATTAATCAGAAGCAGAAGTATACACAATATGGACAGCGATTTATATTCAATGTACTAACGATGAAAATTACAAGTTCTCATAAATGCGTTAGTTGTAAAAATCAAGGTTTAGAATATAGAAATAATAGTTATTCAGAAAAAAAGAATATAGAGATAATAGTTAGAAGTTAGAGTTTAGGTTAATATGACGAGAGATTTAAGTTTTAAACTATAAACTCTAAATTGTAACCCAAAACCTTACACCCTAACTAAATTTTTAAATCCTAAAATTAGAGCGCTTGTGAAAATTTTTAGTTCCCACAATTAATATATGAAATAATTACCATATAAATGTGATACGAAAACACAAATTCTTCTTTAATTTGAATAATTATGTAAAACATGATATGTCACAAAATGATATGAACACGTAACACATATATAAACATGTTAAAAGCTACGTAAAATAAATTGCTAGCATGTAAAAGTATATACAAAATTATAATATTCCGAGTACACATATATAAACATGTTAAAACCTACAGTCCGTCCGGTAGCTTTCCTGCCAAAGAATATACTGCAGATTGTTGTAGTTTCCAACTTCTGCTAATGAATCACCAAAGACAATTGATGCAACAGTTGCAGGTGAAACTAAAGCTCCCAATACCAAAACAATTGCTGCTATGGGAAAATGTTATATTTTGATACACAAGCCGTGTAAAAAATAATTACACAACTATTCAGTGGCGGATCCAGAAACTTTTTTGAGGGTGGGCACAAATCAAAACATTTTTTAAGATGGGTACAAATCATAAAAATCTCAAAATTTCAGGGTGGGCACAAGTCATAAAATTTAAGGACTAATTCATAAAAATTATGAAAATTAAAGCCAAATGTGTAAGGTTTGAAAAATTCAGGGTGGGCACAGGCCCACCCAAGGAACCATATACATCCGCCACTGCAACTATTCATATTTAAGTTATAAAGTCTAAAACCTAAATTCCTAGTCCTAACACCTAAAACATAAACCTTAAACCCTAAACTCTAAATTCTAACAATAAACCTTAAATTCTACCCCCTACAATATAAACTCATAAATCCTAAACCACAACCTTAATCTCTAAACCCTAAAATTCAAAAGTTTACACAAACTATGTATCAAAGTATTTTTCACTGGAAAAACCAACCATTGTTTTGCCATCTTACTTACTGAAACTGATCTTTTTTGAATGGGCTTAACAGTCAAATAAGTGCCTAAACTATACAATTTTTAGTTAGGTGCCTAAACTTTGTTTTGAGTCAAATAGCTGTCTAACATTTTCAACGTTACTCAAATAGGTGCCCCGTCGTTACTGTCCGTCAAAATTTACCGTTAAATTTTGTTATCTGACACATGTCACCTTCTTAATTTCCGAAATTATATTTAAAAAATACATAAAAATTAATAAAATAAAATAACTAAATTTCACAAAATTGCTCCAAATTTTAAAATCTCTAACACCCAAAAACTCAAATTCTGATTTCGTCGCCGATTGTCACGTCATCGCCCATCACATCCGTCGCCGAACCATCGCGACCATTTACCCCATCACTTCGTCGCTAGAAATCGACTGAAGTCGTGCGAAAAGTCGAAATTGTTGAATAGTTCATTCGAATGATTCACGACGAACGACGACATAACGAAGAATGAACAGTGTGTGGGTCGTTCCGCGAGGGAAAGACGCTTCATTCCGACACCGAAAACGCGTTTGGGGACTATTTTGAGATTATTTGAAAATTTCAAGATATTTTAAAAATTATGATTTAATTTTTTAAAAAAATAAAATTCAAATAAGGTTTAATACTACCACATGTACGATTTTCATTAGATAACGGCAAAAAATTAACGTCCCTTGTAGTGAGGCACCTATTTGGATCACGAAAGAAAACGTTAGGCACCTAATCGGCCCAAAACAAAATTTAAGCACCTATATGAAAAAAAAATTATTGTTTGGACACTTATTTAAGTGTTAAGCCTTTTCGATTGTTTCAGAAATCGTCGATGGTTGGCTTGGATTTATAGTATCATCCCTAACGAATGGGCCGAGGGAGCAAACCCTCGACAGCGTAGACAGTAGCATCATGTCTTTTATTCTTTGTTCAACACTTACAATGGCAGACGATTGTAAACTGTAAAGGTAATTATTTTCTAAAAACCATGGACATTGGACAGACAGCTAGACAGCAACACATAAGATTAAGTTGTAGTTTAATGTTTGAATTATCTGAAGTTAAAGTTTAACAAATTACTGAAACATTAGTGTACATGATATGCCTGGCGCGATCCCCATCCACAATTCACAGTCTAGCCAAGACATAGCACAATGTGCTGAAACAGAATGTTCACCGAGTGTTTTCTCTTTTTGCCCGAAGTGGTTTGGTGCTCCGCATTAATGTAATAACATACACACATGCAAATGCACTATCTCCAGGAACCACCTAGTCTAATCACCTCTTCGCCGCTGCTGTCCCTGTTTGCTGCCCTTCCATAGCCACCACCATCTCCCTTTGTATCACTTAGATCACCGTAAAGGTCCTTCAGCTTTGCCAAATTACTGGATGCTCTGCTTCCCTCTTTTTGTGGTGGATCATAATGACTGTTGCAGCCTTGCTCACTCTGACTTCTGCTCCTGTTTCCGCTCATGCTGGGACTTCGGCTTCTGCACCTGTAATGCCTACTCTCATCGATGTCCCTTCTATCCAGGCACCTTGACCTTCGATCATAGTCACGCCTTCGTTCCCTCTCCCTTTCTCTATTACGATCCCGGTCACAATCTCGGTCCCTACTTCTATCTCGTTGCCTATCCCGACCCCGGTCTTGGTCCCTGCTCCTCTCTCTTTCCCTTTCCCCATCCTTGTCAGAATATTCCCTATCACGGCTTTGGCTGCGACGGTGACTGGGAGATCTTACATCATTACCATTGGATCTGTCATAAGGTGGTGGTGGTAGAGTGCGACGCACAGGAGAAGAATCCCTGGTTGATGCACGATGGGGGGCACGCTGACCAAAAGAGACCGAAAGTGCAGCTTTTACAGAAGGCGGGCGGCGAGCAGTGTCATCAGATCCATGACGACTATTATCCCCAGTTGATCCAGAAGTTTTAGTAGGCAGCTTCATCTTCTCAAGACTGGATACAACCTGACGCAACACGGGAACAGGGATTCGAGGGAAAAGAGTATCGAAGTAGTACTGCAACAAGAAAACCAGCTTTATTTTTTCCCTCTATGAAAACAAACAAAACTGAAAGAAAAACATGGCCCAAAAGAAGTCTAGAAACAGTCGACAAATCAAAAGAAAGACAGATGAATAACCTGGCATTCAAATCAACCAAGGAAAACAAACTCTAAGAATACTGAGCTTACAATATTACAGTTAGATAGTAACGATCTAAATGATGACTTTCTGTTAATTATCAGACCCTATACAAAAGGAAGTTCTAGGCTGTGCTTCAAGTTCCAATCCAGAAAGACTCAAAGAAGCATGCATTCAGCCTGTATTGCCGCTGCAAACCAATGGAATGCATTGAAAATAAAAATAAAAAAAGAAAAGGAAAAAAACAGATAAAGGGTTACATTGAAGGGCAGACTGAGACAATAGCAGCAAGAACAAAAATCAGGTTGTCCAGAAATTCTTTGCTAATAATGAATGCAAATAACATGAGTTTATCTTGCATTTATGTTCTTTACAGGATCAAGCGGGAAATACTAATTAGATTAATTATGTTCTGCACTACTGCTTTTCAAAGAATTTCTTCAAATACCATCCCAAATTCCTTCTACAACTGTTAAATAGACTTCAAATGGTTTTTGCATAAATTTGGGTAGATTTAACACATAATGCTCCTTTGTACTATGTCTGCAATTGCTACTCTCAACACTAGTAATAAGTTGACAAGCTCTCATAAATAAAATTCCATTTGGGCATCATCTTAAGTAAGTATATTTCAAAAATTTAGAATCAATAAAGAGAGAGAAAAAAACATTTTTATTATTTTTAATACCTGCAGATAGAAGAATAACATTAAATGTAATATCTAGATGATTTATTATGGAGGATCACTAACATAAAGTGTAGCACTTGCCCTTACCAGGAGAATAGTTATCATAAAGCAGAGGCATATTTTAATGTGAACAGCAGGGAAAACATTATTTTATAAAAAAGCATGTTAAACATTCACTCTAACCTGTCCAAGAAGCAAATCACGCACGTATACCCCCATGGTGGTCATTCGTCCACTAGACCCAGGAGAGAATTCCTGAAATAAGATGAGATGATTTCAACTTGTGCTCAAAACATAAACAAGTTCCATATGCTAAAATAAGGGGTGGGGTAAAATTGAATAATCATTCATAAAAAAATTATATAGGGTTTTTTAATCTTCGGTTTATTGTCATTAGAAAAAAGCCCAAAACAGAAACAAATTTTTGCATGCTAATTAGGGGGCAGCAAGAAATAAAAATATATTTCTTTGCCAAGTGCTATCAAAATAAAGAGTAAAGAAGTTATGAGTTACGACACATGAAATGTTGACAAACTGGAGAAGGCTCGCTTTAATCTGTCCATTTATAGAGTAACTTAACATCAAATATCAAACATTGCTAATAGAAAGATATGCTGCTTAGGGAAAAAAAACTAATGCCATATTTGGGAACAAAAAATTGTGGGAAATAGAGATTTTCTAAAATGTACAAAATTAAAATATCTACAATGCATACCAAAGTGGTTGATATAGAACTTAGACAGATTTTAACACACTACAAATTAAAGGTACCACAACAATTTAGCAGTCAAAACAAATTACCTCTTCGTCTTTAATGTATGGTTCAAACCAAGTCCATAAAGTCTTTGGATCAGCAGCATACCTCAAGTAGAGGAATCCAACCTGCAACCATAATTCAAAGCCATTAACTATATGGTTAATAGTTAAAAGCATAATATCAACCGTACACTGCCATGTATAAATTAAAACTGTAAAAGAACCAGAAAATGAGAAGACTAAATCTGTAACAACTAACAAGATGCAAGAAAATAGCATGAATTTTCATGAATAATTTCAAGAAACAAGATAGCAAGGGATCTGATTTAGTGTGGTAAGCCAATTGTTAAACCGTAAGAATAGTCCATTATTTCACAAAACCTTGAATGAGAAAATCTGATAACCAATAATATACAGACTTACAGAGTGAAAGGTATAAAGAATCATCAAAGACAAGAACAAAATATGAAAAATCAGCCTTTGTTTATATTTTCTGAGAGACAAAATAGAGAGCATGCGAGAGAATTTGCAAATCTACATAATGCTCAAATCTCAATCTTCAATGTAGCAGTTATGAAATATATTTCCTATTAATATCAACTATAAATCCATAGATATAGTAGATAAAAAACACTGAGCACACTAGAAGAACAATGATAACTGAGGCAACACAGGATGCTGATCAATCATTACAGAAAACATGGCACTGAGAAAACCTCACTAACCAAGAAAAAAATGGGACTCATCAAACCTTTGATATTGCAGGCATCTCATAAGCATAGCAAGGTACTATTATATGGGGGTGGGGCAAACTCTCAGCGACTCAAAGAAACAATCATATCTCAACCTTTGTTTGTAGCTATCTGCTAAGTAAAAAAGTAATATTATTATAATGCTTACATAATTATTTTATACAAATACAACTAAAATAAGGCAAGGTTGGTCAGATAGACCACTCTACTGAACAAGGGCTTTTAACTTCTAAATGTTCAAAAATGCAAACAACAATAATCACAATAAAGTAAGGAAGTGGAAATCATGTTTAAACCCGAATCAAGCTGAAATGACAACTTCAGGTCCAAGTTTCTATTAACAAAAGTAGGAAGGTTCAGCCGCATTACACATCAACGATCAAAATACAGGAAGAAATGAAAAGTAATGGTGAAACGGCTATCTATCCTTTGCGAGAACAAACAATTTCTACATGATTGAAAACCAAATTTCAGAAGATAAACAGGAAAGATTCAACTTACTGCTCTAATGTAAGGAGAATCAGGGTGCTTCAGTAGCCCGTGCATTTGCTTGACAGTAAGTTTCATGGTGAAGAACTTGTAAAGAAGGCAGAATGCAGAAGAAGGACCACGACAGTTCCCGGTCATCCACGGCTCAACATGATCAACTTGATTGTAAATCTCATCGATGACCTCGTGGTAAGTCTTTAACCGGTAAAGCTCTTTGAAATAATCAGAAGATAGTATATTCATACAAAGCACCTTCTCCAACAATGAATCAATCGGCTTACCACACGTCTGTATCTCCATGACCACCGCACTGTCCACACAAACAGTCTTAAAACATAACCTTATTCTGCCCAAACAAACACCACAACACACACAATAAAGAAAATCAGATTCAGAACCAGAAAAGCCATCATGATTTCTAACATTAAAACAAAACAAAAAAACCTCCTCCCTATTATTCCAGATACGACAACCCTGTCTAATAAAATTAAAGCGGAAGTTAAAATTAATTGGAATTAATGGATTCAAGAGAATATGATCTGAAAGAAAAGATGGAGGATTGAGGAACGTACCAGTGAAAATCCTTGAGAGTGATTGGGAGTTGGGGAAGGAATCAAAGCAATTGAATGGAAGACGATGAGCAATAAACCCTAACTGGAAGAGACGACATATGTTTAGACTAGTTAACCAAACTTCTGCCTATGGCGACCAAACGCGTTAATCAAGGATTAGCCTATGCATTCAAACTTCATTTCAGCCCATTTAAATTAAAATGATATTAAAACATTAAAAATTGGTTTTCATTGCTGATTTTTCAGATTTTGAAATTAAAATAATATTAAAATCTTGTCATAATAATATCTATCGAAAATGTGCGTAGTTGAATAAAAAGTTAAAAGAAAAAAATTATAAACAAGTTGATTATTATCAAAATTATTTTTAAAAAATTAATATCCTATATACTGGAAGCATCTTAGTTTTAGGGTATATGGAGTTAGTTTAGGGTTTAGGGGTTTAGGTGGAGGGTTTTAAAATTTAGGGATATTTGTTTCAATTTAAAGTTTAGAATTATAATTTAGAGTTTATAGGTTAGGGTTTAGTTTGTAGGATAATATGGTGAGGATTTAGGTTTTAACCTATAAACCCTAAATTATAACCCTAAACCTTAAATTGAAACAAATATACCTACATTCTAACCCTTATACCTATACCCTATACCCTAAAACTAAGGCGTTTGTGGAAACTTCAGTTTTCACCGGCTGTGTTTAGAATATAAAAAATGGATGAGAGAGACAAGCAGGGATTAAGATTGCAAATTAGAAGATTGAAACATGGAATTCTTATTTCTAAAACACACACAGACATGTAGTAACTAGTTTCCTGTCCAGTTCAAGCATGTTACCAGAACCACATGCTATGATTCTCTTTTGTGGTTGTGCCGACATGCCAAGAACAAGTAACAGAAGAATTTTTGCTATATTCAAAGAGCACTCAAGGCAAAGTTATAGTTTTTCTGGATTTTTATCAGAAGATTTCTTCTGACAGTGTTAGGTATGGTATTTTAACGTTTTTCACACCTTTAAAATTTTATTATCTTGTTATTCATTGTATTTATCTTGTAAAAGGTGTTATTCTTTTGTATTCCTTTCACTATTGAATATAATTCAGATTCAAAAAAAAAATTAAACACAGATAGATATGGATCACTGCAGCAGCAAGTGATATTATGTGTATATTACTGTAATTAAGAAGGGAAGGCTTCGATAATCGATAGAAACGAAGGGATTTGGATGATTGTGTAACGAGAGAAACCTCCTCGTTTCAATAGCTTCTTCCATTCATCTTCGTTTCTTTCTTTCCCACTCGGGAACAGAACCAGCATCTTCAAGTCATACCTCTGTGCTTCCAAATCGAATAGGCTTTCGCTTTTCCGACGAAGAACGGCTTCCACTATTATCAACTTCCCCTTTTCCTCCACCAGAGCTTTCCTGCAGTTCTTTAGGATCTCCACGCATTTCTCATCGCTCCAATTGTGCAATATCCACTGAATCAATTCATAATGTTAGAAACATGTACTTCAAAACTTATATTATACTCCATTAGTTTCAATATATAATGTATGTACCTTGAGAAAAATTGCATCAGCATTGATGGGAACAGTACAAAACATGTCACCTCCCACATGGGTGACATTGGGGTACTTGGGTGCACCAGCCACTACATTTGGAAGATCAAAGTTAAATCCCTTAATATGAGGATATGCCTCGACAATCTCCGCCACTGCAGCTCCCGATCCTCCTCCGACATCAACGATTGTTCCGACATTATTGAATCCGTCTTTGTAGTACTCAAGAACAGCTTTCATAACTACCCTAGAGTTGCAGGCCATTGCCTCGCCAAAGACCCTTTTGTATTCATGATTTTTCGATTGGAAATCATACACAGTTGAACCATTGGCTCTCGAAAATCCACACGCTCCGCCTTCCGCTATGCTTGTACTCAGGCAATTCCAGGCGGCCATGGAGCATGGATGGGTTGCGAGAAGCACTGCAGGCACCAGGCTTTCCGACTTATTGTCGGTAAGAAGCCATTTCGAGGTATTGGTGAGGCCGTACATCGTCTCTCCACTTTCTTTATCAACGGTCACATCGAAAACCTTCCTGCAGGAAAGAAATGTCATTACACGTGAAAGACGGTCCATGTCGAGGTTCGGGAAGGGAATGCGAGCAGCAATCTGGGACAAAGTCATCGGATAGTTGTGGCCATGGGGGTGAGAATTCAATGCGTCCGCGATGCCGAGCTCCACGACACACTTGAGAGCCATGCTTTCGACAAAGTTATCCAAGATTCGAAGTATTTCAGCTTGACCCTGCACCGTAGCCTCTGCTCCATTAACGACTGTACCTGTCGTGTTATCTCTTCGGATATCATCCCCCTGAGTCATGACTTAATTTTGTAACTTGGAATTGCTTGGCAATGCGTTCATTTTCACCTCGTTATATAGATCTGTTGAAATCAGGCAATAGGTAAATTAAGGTATACCTAATGGCGGCTTTAACTATTAGAATGTACAACTGTGTTAAAAGGCTAATAGCTAAGGATTAATTGTTAGTTAGTTAGAAATCTTGATAATTGATTCTTCATTAGACTAATGAATACGGCTGTTTTGAAGCCTAATTTAGCCTAAGACGATGTCGTTTTGCTGGAGAAAAAATATTAAAACCATGCGCTTGAGGGGTTTTACCTTCAAGAGAAATAACTAAGCCTTAACCATTGAACCAACATAACGGTATATAATATTTTACCACAAATATTATATATCTCAAAATACTTCATATTAATTCAAATTATTTTATAAAATAAATAATATTATAAATAATATTAACATATAAATATATAAATATATATTATTTGCATATGTGGTCAACTTCAAGAGCAATCAAGAGAAACCACAAAGAAGCAGCAAATGATCTCTAGTTCATCTAGTGAAGCTGAATATGGAGCTTTAACTTCTGTTACTTGTGAAATACAATGGCTAGAATATCTTCTTTATGATCTTCAGCTTGATTTATCTCCATCTAATATTTATTATGACAATTTGCCGGCCATTAAAATTGTAAAAAATCCAGTGCTGCATGAAAGGACTAAGCATATTAAGATTGATTGTCATCTTATACGTGAGAAGCTGCAACAAGGACTTGTAACACTCTTACATGTTTCAACACACAATCAACTTGCTTATTGCTTCACAAAGGTCCTCCAACCTTCATTGTTTCAATGATTAATCTTCAAATTAGGCATTCAAAATTTGTATGCTCCAACTTGAAGGCCTATTAGAATGTACAATTGTGTTAACAACTAAGGATTAATTGTTAGTTAGTTAGGAATCTTGATAACTAATTCTTTTTTTCCCGATAAATATAATCTATTTATTAAGGAGAATCATAAAGTCACTTAGAATGAGTGTCTCGTTAAAAACTTCCCTAACTTAGATGGAGTAAAAGAGTACACTCAAACCGATATACAGAAGCACACCTTAAAAACATCTATTTAACACCTAAAAAGTTACAAACACTCAAACACAAAAAAGAACAAAACCCCATCAACACAAATGCTGCAATTAACAGTCACAGTTTACACAACACATAACCATTCACAATTACTCTATTGTTAACACCAAAGAAACATTTAGTATTTAATTATAACAAAATAACTAATTACTCAAAACAAATCTTGTCTACCACCAAGCTTTGAAGAACGTTTCACGCTTCCAACCATCTATTGCAAGCTATAGATCTCTCGAAACATACAAAGTACAACATTATAACAAACATAACCCATGATCCTCCCAAGTTAAATTCTAACACAATAAAACCTCAGTTCATTGATATTATCACCCGGCTATGAACATCACGATCCTTTGCATATCTTCTTTATTAGTATTTATAACCCATGTATTAATTAAAAGGATAAACAACAACGGAGGTCACTCAATTATGGGTAATATTACATTTGAGTCACCCAATTATTAAAAGTTACATTCAGATCACTCAATTATGGGTAAGGTTACATTTGGGTCACCTTTCATATTTAAAAAAGTATATCAATTTGTGTATTATATTAATTAATGATTTCAAATGAAGTATTCTAATATTAACGAGGATATACACGTGATTTGGAAGAAAAATGACTAAATTGATGTACTTTTTTAAATATGAAGGGTGACACAAACGTAACTTTACTCATAATTGAGTGACCCAAATGTAACATTTAATAATTGGGTGACCCAAATGTAACATTACCCATAATTGAGTGACTCAAATATAACTTTTAATAATTAGGTGACCCAAATGTAACATTACTCATAATTAAGTGACATCCGTTATAGTTTACTATAATTAAAATAATGAATAATAAGAACTTTTGTTTCTTTCTACAGTTTATCTTACTCTGATCAAATACACGAGTCAAAACTTCAACATTAACTGGCGGCCATTTTAAGAAATTCGGTTAAACTGAAATAGTTTTGTGGCAATTAAACTAAACGTTTGATACTTATTTTATGGCTTAATATAAAAATAAGTGACTAAACTATATTTTTTATAAATTTTAAGCACTTAAATTATTTTTGGTAAAAATAGTTTATTAACGTTTATACTATTATAATTTTAGATGTCTAATCGTTAAGGAGTGTTTAAAAAATATGTTATTCAATCAATACTTGACACATAGTAATAAATTTAATTTTTTTTGAAGAAAAAACCCAAAATTTTCAATTTTTCAGAAAATTTAAAAATTCCCCCAAAATTACAAAACAATCTATAATCTCTAAAATATCCCAAACTCATAAATCGCCGCTTCAGCCGGACGTTGAATGAAGAACGCGAAATTAATGTTCGGCTGGCATTTCATCCGTAGTTTTTCGACAATGACATGCAAGAGAAATGACCGGTTAGGTCCGACGACTAAAGGAGTAGGCTCAAACAAGACGATCGGTGATGGAAGTGGCAGCCATTTGGAGGTTTAGGGTTTGAGATATTTTGAGATTTAATTTTATAGCTTGTTTTGTAAAATTTGAAGAATTTCGAGATTTTATGAAAAATTGAAAAATTTTGGTAAAAGATTTTTTTTCAAGTTTAAAATTTTGAAAAATAAAATAAACATGTCACATACCGTGTTTTGATTGGTTAACAGTTTTTTTATGCCAGTTAACTACGATATTTCTAAAGTTAACTAAATAAAACATTAGTCATATATTTTTACCAAAAAATAGTTTATACATCCAAAGTTCACAAAATATATAGTTTAGCTGTAGAAGTGAGCAAAACTTGAATCAACTCGAAAAAATTAAATTTTTTAACTCGACTCGAGGCAAAAACACTCGACTCGTCTTGACTTAAAAAAATCAAATAAAGTTTGAGTTGTAAAGTGAAAATTCGAATAACTCGAAATTTTTAGTAATTATTGGATTAATTTTTAAGTTCGAGTCGGGTACCTCAATCTATCCTTATATATATATATAGCGATATAAAAAATATACGAAGAGATATATGATATATATATATATATATATATGCATATCTTATATGATTAAAGAAAGTCGTTTAAATTGGAATCAACCTGTACTAGAACATGATAAATAATTATAATTAAATTTCTATAGGAACTCAAATCTAGACTCAACTCGAATCGAAAAAATTTCAAATAAAGTTTTAGTAAAACATGACACGTCAACTCGAATAACTTGAAATTTTTTGACTTGATTCAACTCGATCGAATGCTCACCCTAAATTTAGGCACTTATTATTATAATAAGCTTTATTTTATTTATATTTATTTTTTAAAAATAAGATTGCAATTATAATATTAGAAATATACTGGATGATAATGATAATAAGTAACCGCGAAATAAAATAATAACATATAGTTTCATGTGAAAAAATTTAGACGAAAAAAACAAAAGAATTGGGAATAAATTTTTTAGTTAATATGAATTTTTAAAATTTTGTAATTTGTGGGGGGGGGGGGGGGGGGAGAAAATTAATTTTTTGAAAATTTTATGAAAATAATTTTTTTTTTCAAATTTGGGGTATAGCCCCATAGGTCTCACCTATGTTTTATCTTTGATAGCATGATACGTCAAAATGAGTAATTCAAGACAATTTTTTTATTAAAAATTAAAAAGAAAAAACAATCTCTAACTATCGACAACCAATATAAAAATAATATCGTTGAATGGAAAATAAATTCGACGGTAGAAAACAAAGTGGCTGGATTGGTTTTTAAACTATCGGATGTGTTCCATTAATACCAAATAGGAAAATACTAGTATAGATTACTGTATCGTGCCGTCCAAGTATAGATTACTGTATCGTGCCGTCCAAGTAATGGACGGTTGGTTTGTACACCCATTTGATTATAATTTAGGGTTATATCCATTGTATTATAATTAGTTTTTCACGTTCTAATTACGATTATCTTGTTGAGTTTTCTAAATTCATTATACTCTTTCTGACAGTCCTGTAAATTAAGATTATTAGTTTTTACTAGTCCGAAATTAGTTTGGTATTATACTCTTTCTGATAGTCAAGATTATTAGTTTGTCTAAACCTTAACCCTAAATTCCACGTCCTAAATGCTACACCCTAAAAATATATCCTACCTTTAATTCTCTAAACTCTAACCTTAAACTCTAAATTTTAAACCCATTTTTTAAAGTGAGGGCACCAAAAGAGGCCTAGTTTTGGATAAATGATTTTCATCTTTCAGTATGAATACAATTTTGGAAATAAAAATTCAAAAAAGAAGAAATAAATATTATATATATATGCTGAAAATGGAGAACATGCAAGCAAAACCAAACATAAACATGTTAAAAAAACAAAACAAACATAAACAATGAGATGGAGACAAATACAACTCCCATGCTCTGGTTACAAGGAAAATGAAGAAAGAAAGAAAAAAAGGAAAGGGATTGGAAAATGAGGAGGAAAGAAATGTTGAAAAGTCCAGTATATACATAATGGTGTTTTCGTAGATAAGTTAATATATAATTTGAGTTGGATTTGGTCAAGTCAGAGAATTGTTATCCAAAACTCGAATCATCTCATTCCGATTCTATTCCTCTCAAAATCCGTCTGAACCAGATGTTTTAAAAAAGTCATCCATATAGACTGGGTCGTGTTCTGTCGGGTTCAAGTCAAATTCTCATCTCTAGAGTAGAGGTGTTAAATATGAACCCAGGATCTTGTACCAATTTGAATCTAAAAGCAAAGTTCATGCATCTAATTAGACCAAAATATTTAGGTACCAAATTGAATCTTAAAGTCAAATGTAAGTACCTAATTGGACAAAAAAATTGGTACCAAATTGAACTTTAAAGCCATATGTAGGTACCTAATTAGACAAACAAAATTAAATACCAAATTGTTCATTGGAATTAAATCCAAACACTAAAATATATATTCACCTTTTATTATCTTTACTATCGGTGAAAATAAAAAAATTTCAACCAACAAATGTTGAGTGCATTGGTAAGGCACATTGCACTCTCAATTAAAGGACACGAGTTTAAACCTTAGAGATGATATTATTGAGAGGGACAACTTCGTACTCCGAATATGGACCATAAGATAGACATATATATTACCAATAAAAAATAAAAATTTTCACAAATAAATTAATGACGACACATACTCTTCGTATATTTTAAATATTTAAACTATAAGCGACACTTTTTTACTATTTTTTTACTAATAACCGGAGTAAGTTATATTTTTTTGATACATTAACCAAACAACTTGATAAATGAAATAAAATCAAAACATAAATATAATAGAGGTTTTAGAACATAAAAAAAACAACAAATAAAAAAATTATAAATCTAAAAAGAAAAGGTAACACCCGTCAGATCAGGTACTCTCTCTTTGCACCAAAGAAAATATTTACGGTCTATTGTAGGAAGGGTTCTTGTGGAGTTGTCAAAACACGAACTAGAATAAATCTTCGAAATCGACAATAACCTTTCACGTCTATTCTCAAAAACGACAATTTAAACACCCAAACAACCTATATACCTAAACAGCCTTTCACGCCTATTCTCAAAGATCCCCTTTTGAATTGTTTGACAAAAACTAACTACTTAAAAATAAAATACGACCAAACACGAAAAAGGATTCAAACACCCAAACAATTAGGACAAATGCTAGAAAAGTACAAATATCATTGTAGGCGGTGAAAGAGAAACAACATTAACATAAAAATAAAAATACATATAATAATAATGATTCATTGACGAAATAACATTTTCACAACTAAATTGTGACCTACTTTCAATAAATATGTGAGTTTTTATTTTAGGCTTATATTTAAGGATTTAATCCTAACTGGACGAGTTTCGATCCGTTCTACTTTTAAAAGATTGAATTCTTTTTAATTTGGAATAAAATTAGGTTGGATAGGGGTGTTTTTTAGTTGAGCAACTCGCAAACAATTCGAGCTCGATTCGATCAAAATTTAGTTAATTATCGACTCGAATTGATTTGACTCGAAATTGAGCTCGACTCGAGATCTTAGCGAGTTAAGTCGAGCAAGGCTCAACTCGACTCGAAAAGTTCGTGAACAACTCGTTATTTTTTTATAAATTCTTTTACGATTTTTTGGTGACTATCTTAAAATTTTATGTTTTAAGAAATTTAAATAATAGTTGAAAATTCTAGAAAAAGAAATTGAATTTATAGGTAATTTACCCATAAAGTTTGTGTTTCAAATTTTCAAAAAGTTTTGTATTTCTCAAGAATTAAAAAAGTTAATAATAAATTAAATTATAATAATGAGTCATTATTTTTTCTTTTATTATTACTTTATGTAGAAAATAGAAAAAGTCTTTAATTTCCATTTCTCATACAAAAAATACGATTAAAAGTTAAAATTTCATAAATCTTAAGACATTCTCTCCTTTGTTGTTTATTGAAGATTGTTGAGAAACTAAAAAGAGTCTCACACTCGAATATCGACTTCATCTCTATTTCGGTCATGACAAGTTCATTTATTTATCTCCTCAAACATCACATTTTCCCCTAAATTTTTATATTTATATTAAGCTCTAATAGTATCACAACTTTTTACCGATATTTAAAAAAATAAAGTAAAATTTTGACGAGATTAACGAGCAACGATTTGAGTCAAGCAACGAGATTTTTTAACGAGCACGATTCGAGCAAAATTTTATCGAGCTTAACGAGGGACGAGTCAAGTCGAACAACGATATTTTTTTAACAAGCACGATTTAAACACTACTCAACTCGCGATCGACTCGCTCGATAAGCACCCCTTAAATTTTATGACGTGGTCAGGTAAGGTGGAGTATCGGGCAGATGGATCTAATATTTAGGCCGGATATTTATTTTACATAAACACGATCTAACGCATCCTTCATAAAATATGACTGACCTGACTCCAAATTTAAAGAACCTAACTCTATAAGGTCGGATGAGTCGTAACTCATTGAATTCATGTCAAATGATCTTCCTTAAATATCAGCCTAAAATAAAACCCACATAATTATCACATCTTTTATATAATGAAACAAATATTCGTGGGTGAGATGCTTTTTGTTTAGTTAAAACTGAACAAATCGATCGAACTAAAACTTAGTTAGATTAATCAATCGGTTAAAAGATTTAAAATTCGGTTATTGGTTAATTACCGAAAATATTAAACATTTAAATATATTTTATATATTACATTTATATATTAAGGGTTTTTTTATCGTAAATAAGTATTTAAAGTATATCATTTTTTTCATTTAGGTACTTAAAGTAATTTTTCGTTAAAGTAGGCGCTTAAAGTATACCACATTTTTCATCCAAGTACCTGAAATATTTTTCGTCAAAATAAGTACCTAAATTATATTATTTTGGTCAAAATAAATACCTAAAATATTTTTTTAATCAATGTCACTTGTTAACTTTTAAGAACTTAAATGAATACAAAAAATATGCTTTAAGTGCCTATTTTGACCAAAGAATAATTTAAGTATTTTTTTTTGTGATGTAAACCTATTTTAAGCTCATACCTAATAAGATCTCAAAATCCAACAAATTTTTAACTCCACCACCACGAGACCCATTAAGATTGTAAGGTCCAACCAATTTTAACCCAAAAAACACTAAAAATTATTAGATGGACCCGGCTCACCACGTCATTTGTGATTCCAGCCAATAAGGTTTATCCATCTCATTTTTTTCAAGGTGAATCTCCACCTATTTCCTACATGTCAATAAGAAGTAGATAGTTATTTAGAAGTTCAAATGAGATGGATGGACCTTATTGGCTAGGACCACGAATGACGTGGTGAGTCGATTCCATCTAATAATTTCTCAAAAAAACACAAACTTTTAAACTTTGTTAGGTTAATTCGAAAATACCAAATTACCCTAACTTTGTTCGGTTTCGGTTTGATTAATCATTTAAAAAATCAGTTTAGTTATTGGTTAAAGAAACGTGATTAACCAATAAGTGTTGGGTGCATTGGTAAGGTAAATTACACTTCCAAAAAGAGGGCATGAGTTCGAATCTTGGAGATGGCATTGTTGGGAGGGGTAGCTTTGTACCCCGAACATGTCCATACAAGACGAACATGCATATAACTAAAAAAACATGATTACACTACAACAAAATATACTTTTAGCGGTATTTTTAGCCCTATAACAACGTTTTTAAGCGTCGCTAAAATCTTTTCCGGTGTTAAAAAAAACAACACAAGAAGTGCCTCTAGATCAAATGACGCCACTAAAATCACGTCTTTATAAACTTTCAGTAAGATAAATATGTATCTTTCACTATTGACTATGTATCTTTCGCCTCTCTCAGTCAGGGGCGGACCTACCATAGTGCATGGTAGGTACCTTGACCTACTAGGAGTGCTTATTGAGTTGAGCAGCTCGCAAACAACTCGAGCTCGACTCGGTCAAAACTCGGTTAACGCTCGACTCAAGTTGACTCGACTCGAAATCGAGTTGGACCCGAGATCTTAGTGAGTCATGTCGAGCAAGGTCCAACTCGACTCGATAAGTTCGTGAGCAGCTCGTTAATTTTTTATAAATTCTTTTATGATTTTTTGGTGACCATCTTAAAAAAAATATGTTTTAAAAAATTTAAATATTAGTAGAAAATTCAAGAAAAGTTCATTGAATTACTAGGTAATTTACCTATAAAATTTTGGTTTCAAATTTCAAAACGTTTTGTATTTCCCATGAATTAAAAAAAAGTTTATTTGTATTGATAAAAATTAAATTATAATAATAAATATTTTTTTTCTTATTAAAACATTTTTTTTATTATTACTTTATATATAAAAAACTAGAAAAATGGAAAAGTCTCCAATTTCCACTTCTCATAAAATATGTGCTTGAAAGTTAAAAAACCCCAAATCCTTAAGGCATTCTCTCTTTTGTTATTCATCAAAGATTGTTAAGAAACTAAAAAGAGTCTCATACTCGAATATCGACTTCATCTCTAACTTGGTTATGGGATGTTCGTTTATTTATCTCTTAAGACCTCACGTTTTTTATTATGAATTTCTATGTTTATATTAAGCTCTAATAGTATCACTAGATTTTACTTATATTTAATAAAACAAGTTAAAAATTTTGGTGAGCTTAACGAGCAACGAGTTGAGTCGAGCAACGAGATTTTTTAACGAGCACGAGTCGAGCAAAATTTTATCGAGCTTAACGAGCAACGAGTCTAGTCGAGCAACGATATTTTTTAACGAGCATGAGTCTAGTCGAGCAACGATATTTTTTAACGAGCATGAGTCGAGCACTACTCAACTCGCCATCAACTCACTCGACAAGCACCACTATGACCTACCATTAGGGGTGTTCAAAAGTACCCGGCCCGATTGACCCGACCCGCATACCCGATTTAAAATTACCGGGTATTTTTTTTAAATTACCCGAATTTTCGGGTCGGTACCCGGCCCAGTTTTTTTTCTCGGGTATCCGGGTCGGGCCCGGGTCATAAAATACCTCTTAGTCGGGTACCCGACTACCCGATATATATATTTTTTATTTTAATTCAAACGCAGCGTTTTATAATATATTTAGATGAAATTGAAAATAATTCCCTCAGACTCAGACCCTCGTCCCTCACGCACACCTCGCACACTGACTTCCTCAAACCAAAATCGACAAATACTTTCAGCTTGCATGTGAGCACTGCTGCAGTGCACTACTGCAAGTCTGCACTATGCTTTCAAAATGAAAAAAATATATTTTTGTAAAGTCTGCACTATGCTTTCAAAATGAAAAAAATATATTTTGTATTTTTATAACTGTATCTTTCAAATTATAATTGGTTTTAAAAAATTTATTTTGATTTTATTTTTTTAATTTGCTTTTAAAAATAAGAGGAAAATTAGAAAAATAAGAAAAAAATAATAAAAAAAAGAAATAAAAAAAACGGGTACCCTATTACCCGAATTAGCGGGTACCCGGGTTTTGCGGGTACCCGATTCCTTTGGGCCGGGTATCGGGCCGACCCTTTAGTACCCGAAAATTTCGGGTACCCGGAATTTCGGGTACCCGAAAATGAACACCCCTACCTACCATTACTTTTCTGGAGAAACTACATTTGTGGCCATCAACATATTGTTCTTTTTCTATTTTGGTCACCGAACTATTATTGTAACCCCTTGTACCTGCCTATACGTTACACCTAAGTTACAGCGAATTATCATAACATATATATATATATATGTGACATGTATTCAGTTTTCATGAAAAACAGACATCTCTATAGAGTGATCAAGATAATAATAGGTAAAAACATATCCATTCTAAAGTCTCGTAACGATGATACTCACATACCATCGAATCAACTATCAAGTACATAATCTAAAACCATTTCATTTGAGTTACAAAATAATGCCATCATGGCTAACTAGTAAAGTATATCATAACAAAATATAGGCTCATGTCACCCAAAATAGACAGTATGGTGGATAAGAACATTACAACAAAAGTATAATAAGAATGTGTCGATCCTCCAAGTGCCAAGTCCATGGGTAGCCTATCCAAAAGTATCTGAAAGGAGAAAGTTTGGGGGTGTGAGCTAGGAAGCTCAATGTGTTCCAACAAGTGCAAGGAAACATATATATACAATTCAGATATGCTTAAGACATTTCAGACATGCCATAAGAGCAACCAAAATTCCATTTTTAACCTATCTACCCTCCAACCAAACACCAAAATGCAATTTCCCATGAATTGCATATTGAAGGACTTATCCTAGGCTTGCAGGCGTAGGAGCCTATCCAGAAAGTCTTACCCTAGGCCCATTGGGCATATGAGCTTAACCGAAGGTTTTACCAGCTGGATCAAGGTTGTACCTGTCACATCCTAAAAACCGGTCTAGTCAGAATTAGGTTCTGATGACTGAGTATTTTATATTGGTTTTATAAATTATTCGATCTTATTAATTATTCGGGTTTATTATTATTAGATTATTCGGGTCTAGTAAAAATTAGGTTCAAAACCTATTTATTTGGTTTATTATTATTATTATTATTATTATTATTATTATTATTATTAAAAAGAAAAGAAAAGGGCCATGGGACCCACGGTAAACTCCTTCAATTTGAAGGAATTGCCTTGGGCAATTCCCACGTAAAGGACACACGGCAGTAGTGTATTTTGGGTGGCAATTGCCACTAACGTGGAGGATAATTAAATGTCCATGTAAGGTCATACGTGGAAGATTGGAATTAAAATTCCAATTTCATGGAATTTGAAAGGGGCGGTTTATACAAGTATAAATAGGGGGCCCTTGTTCTTCAATTCAGGGGATCAAGGGGCCGAACATATATATATGGTGATTTTGCGTAGAAACATAAGGGAAATATTAGGAAGGAATATACGGTTCAATGTTAGACTAGTGGTCTGATATTTTCGATATAGTAATATCGAATCTCTGCCGACGTCGGGATAAGCTCAAATCCTTAGTTGGTCTAAGTTTCGATATCGAATTTGAATAATGTTTTCATATTTATTCGATATTGTCTTGTCGGTCTTAACCGATTCCTATTTAACCTAGTTCAAGAAGTCGATAGAGGACAACCGTCAATCAAGGGAAAAGGTGATGTTATAAGGGAACCCTAATATCGAGGTGAGTGTAAATGCATTTGTCTCGGGTGACACGGTGTCATTCCGATCTTTATTTCTATGTTCTAATATGTGAGTGTATTTGGTAAGTATTGAATTGAATCATCGCCTGTAGCATTGTTATCATTGTCATAAAAATCATTGAAGCATTGACATATAGAATCATTGACATGTGTTATTGCTACTGTCTATTGCTATGACCATATGATTGTTGAGATGTTACAATTGAACCATTGATATTGAACTATTGTTATTGAACCTTGGGATCGAAGTATTGGATACAATTGGCATGCCATAGAATTCATGAGCTCATTGGTACGGGTATTGGGCTTCGGCCATTGGTGCGGAGGAGGGATGTGTTGTGTGTTGGTCAATTGGTGCGGAGGAGGAATTATGACACGACCATTATTGTTGGTGATGTGGTGGAATTCGCGTATCCAAATACTGTTGAATCGGTCCAAGGGAAAATATTGATTATTGATATTGCTTTTGTTATGATTGGATAACATGTCTTTCATTTATAATATGTATATATATTGCTTATGTGAAATGTGTCATTAAATATGCCATTGAAGTATGCAGCATTGCATAACATGCTCATTCATTGTTATTGGCTACCTCACTTAGACTATGTAAGTCTAATGCATTCATTTGCATAACATTTCGGGTTAAAGAAAGTAACGGATCGAGATCTGGATTAGTTGGAAGATTGGCAAGTCACCACAAGCTAAGAGTAATGTGTTTTGTCTTTATAAACTCCTAGTATGGTGGCAAAGTAGTTAAAGTAATTATACTAATCTTGTGGCCCTACCATTGTGTATATGTTACCTATGTTTTGTATAAGGTTTTAAAGCTATAATGACTTTTGAGTTAGTAATAAAATTTACATATTTGATACTAAAATATTGGTTTAAAAAGTTTAAGATTTACGTCCCCGATCTCCGTTTTGCTTTTCGGTAGCGCTCTCTGACCTGGTTCTCTACCAGGCCGGGAAGGGGGTGTTACATTTGTGGTATCAGAGCTAGAGTTTAGTCGGTTCTAGACTAAACTTATGCATGTTTGTATTGTTTATTGTGTTACTTTGCCACTTAGGAGTTATTTATTGAGTATTGTGACTTGCTGTTTAATCTGATCTCTTTATGTTTAAATGTCTAAATTCAGTCAAGCTCGTATAGATGAGCGTAGTATTGTCGGAAAAAATTCGAGGACGAATTTTCTTTAAAGGGGGAGAGAGTTGTCACATTCTAAAAACCGGTCTAGTCGGAATTAGGTTCCGATGACTGAGTATTTTATATTGGTTTTATAAGTTATTCGATCTTATTAATTATTCAGGTTTATTATTATTAGATTATTCGGGTCTAGTAAAAATTAGGTTCGAAACCTATTTATTTGGTTTATTATTATTATTATTATTATTATTATTAAAAAGAAAAGAAAAGGGCCATGGGACCCACGGTAAACTCCTTCAATTTGAAGGAATTGCCTTGGGCAATTCCCACGTAAAGGACACACGATAGTAGTGTATTTTGGGTGGCAATTGCCACTAACGTGGAGGACAATTAAATGTCCATGTAAGGTCATACGTGGAAGATTGGAATTAAAATTCCAATTTCATGGAATTTGAAAGGGGCGGTTTATACAAGTATAAATAGGGGGCCCTTGTTCTTCAATTCAGGGGATCAAGGGGCCGAACATATATATATGGTGATTTTGCGTAGAAACATAAGGGAAATATTAGGAAGGAATATACGGTTCAATGTTAGACTAGTGGTCCAATATTTTCGATATAGTAATATCGAATCTCTGCCGACGTCGGGGTAAGCTCAAATCCTTAGTTGGTCTAAGTTTCGATATCAAATTTGATTAATGTTTTCATATTTATTCGATATTGTCTTGTCGGTCTTAACCGATTCCTATTTAACCTAGTTCAAGAAGTCGATAGAGGACAACCGTCAATCAAAGGAAAAGGTGATGTTATAAGGGAACCCTAATATCGAGGTGAGTGTAGATGCATTTGTCTCGGGTGACACGGTGTCATTCCGATCTTTATTTCTATGTTCTGATATGTGAGTGTATTTGGTAAGTATTGCATTGAATCATCGTCTGTAGCATTGTTATCATTGTCATAAAAATCATTGAAGCATTGACATATAGAATCATTGACATGTGTTATTGCTACTGTCTATTGCTATGACCATATGATTGTTGAGATGTTATCATTGAACCATTGATATTGAACTATTGTTATTGAACCTTGGGATCGAAGTATTGGATACAATTGGCATGGCATAGAATTCATGAGCTCATTGGTACGGGTATTGGGCTTCGGCCATTGGTGCGGAGGAGGGATGTGTTGTGTGTTGGTCAATTGGTGCGGAGGAGGGATTATGACACGACCATTATTGTTGGTGATGTGGTGGAATTCGCGTATCCAAATACTGTTGAATCGGTCCAAGGAAAAATATTGATTATTGATATTGCTTTTGTTATGATTGGATAACATGTCTTTCATTTATAATATGTATATATATTGCTTATGTAAAATGTGTCATTAAATATGCCATTGAAGTATGCAACATTGCATAACATGCTCATTCATTGTTATTGGCTACCTCACTTAGACTATGTAAGTCTAATGCATTCATTTGCATAACATTTCAGGTTAAAGAAAGTAACGGATCGAGATCTGGATTAGTTGGAAGATTGGCAAGTCACCACAAGCTAAGAGTAATGTGTTTTGTCTTTATAAACTCCTAGTATGGTGGCAAAGTAGTTAAAGTAATTATACTAATCTTGTGGCCCTACCATTGTGTATATGTTACCTATGTTTTGTATAAGGTTTTAAAGCTATATTGACTATTGAGTTAGTAATAAAATTGACATAATTGACACTAAAATATTGATTAAAAGTCTAAGATTTATGTCTCCGATTTCCGTTATATTTTTCGGTAGCGCTCTCCGACCCGGTTCTCTATCAGGCCGGGAAGGGAGTGTTACAATTATGGTTTTATAATTAACTCTAAGAGTTGTCACATCCTAAAAACCGGTCTAGTCGGAATTAGGTTCCGATGACTGAGTATTTTATATTAGTTTTATAAGTTATTCGATCTTATTAATTATTCGAGTTTATTATTATTAGATTATTCGAGTCTAATTAAAATTAGGTTCGAAACCTATTTATTTGGTTTTATTATTATTATTATTATTATTATTATTAAAAAGAAAAGAAAAGGGCCATGGGACCCACGGTAAACTCCTTCAATTTGAAGGAATTGCCTTGAGCAATTCCCACGTAAAGGACACACGATAGTAGTGTATTTTGGGTGGCAATTGCCACTAACGTGGAGGACAATTAAATGTCCATGTAAGGTCATACGTGGAAGATTGGAATTAAAATTCCAATTTCATGGAATTTGAAAGGGGCGGTTTATACAAGTATAAATAGGGGGCCCTTGTTCTTCAATTCAGGGGATCAAGGGGCCGAACATATATATATATGGTGATTTTGCGTAGAAACATAAGGGAAATATTAGGAAGGAATATACGGTTCAATGTTAGACTAGTGGTCTGATATTTTCGATATAGTAATATCGAATCTCTGCCGATGTCGGGGTAAGCTCAAATCCTTAGTTGGTCTAAGTTTTGATATCGAATTTGATTAATATTTTCATATTTATTCGATATTGTCTTGTCGGTCTTAACCGATTCCTATTTAACCTAGTTCAAGAAGTCGATAGAGGAAAACCGTCAATCAAGGGAAAATGTGATGTTATAAGGGAACCCTAATATCGAGGTGAGTGTAGATGCATTTGTCTCGGGTGACACGGTGTCATTCCGATCTTTATTTCTATGTTCTGATATGTGAGTGTATTTGGTAAGTATTGCATTGAATCATCGTCTGTAGCATTGTTATCATTGTCATAAAAATCATTGAAGCATTGACATATAGAATCATTGACATGTGTTATTGCTACTGTCTATTGCTATGACCATATGATTGTTGAGATGTTATCATTGAACCATTGATATTAAACTATTGTTATTGAACCTTGGGATCGAAGTATTGGATACAATTGGCATGCCATAGAATTCATGAGCTCATTGGTACGGGTATTGGGCTTCGGCCATTGGTGCGGAGGAGGGATGTGTTGTATGTTGGTCAATTGGTGCGGAGGAGGGATTATGACACGACCATTATTTTTGGTGATGTGGTGGAATTCACGTATCCAAATACTGTTGAATCGGTCCAAGGGAAAATATTGATTATTGATATTGCTTTTGTTATGATTGGATAACATGTCTTTCATTTATAATATGTATATATATTGCTTATGTGAAATGTGTCATTAAATATGCCATTGAAGTATGCAGCATTGCATAACATGCTCATTCATTGTTATTGGCTACCTCACTTAGACTATGTAAGTCTAATGCATTCATTTGCATAACATTTCAGGTTAAAGAAAGTAACGGATCGAGATCTGGATTAGTTGGAAGATTGGCAAGTCACCACAGGCTAAGAGTAATGTGTTTTGTCTTTATAAACTCCTAGTATGGTGGCAAAGTAGTTAAAGTAATTATACTAATCTTGTGGCCCTAACATTGTGTATATGTTACCTATGTTTTGTATAAGGTTTTAAAGCTATAATGACTTTTGAGTTAGTAATAAAATTTACATATTTGATACTAAAATATTGGTTTAAAAAGTTTAAGATTTACGTCCCCGATCTCCGTTTCGCTTTTCGGTAGCGCTCTCCGACCCGGTTCTCTACCAGGCCGGGAAGGGGGTGTTACAGTACCTGCAGACACTTCAATCACATCCCAAGAGTATACCCCAAGCAGAGCAATACAATTTAATATACACCATCAACAGAGCTCAGACAACAGACATGTGACATTTCTATCCTTTAGAAACCAGGTATCTCTAGTTCAGACCAGACATGAGGTATACTTTCCAACATATCACGATAAACATACTTTCAACACATCATCATCATGCTTTCCAAACAGAAAGAAATCATACTTTTCAAACAGAAGGTAATCATGCTTTCCAAACAAAAGGTAATCATGCTTTTCAAGAAATCATGCATATATATATATATATACATACATACATACATACAGAAATGTAGCACACATGGAACACACCTAAAAAGCTGGTCAGAGAATCTATCGTGCTCCTGCCTCGCTACGATTTGCCACATTGCTAGATCCTAGATCAATAAAGGATTATGGTTACTATAAGGTATAAGTGATAATTCTAATAGTTTACAACGTTTAGAGATTTATACTAGTAACTATTAGAACACACGGAGGAACGGATCAGGAGGAACAAGGCTGAGCAGATGAACGGTCATGGGAGTCTTGATTACCTTTAAACAGATAAAAGCTTATATTAGCCATATATTCGATTTACATTTAACTCAATGAAACAATTAAACACATATGCATGGTTTGGGTTTAGGGACAGATTCGGAGGTCTTCGAGTTAGAATTTCGCGAAACGGGCTTCAAAAACAGACTCAGGATGTCGAAAAACATAAAATAGGGCTTTTTCGAAAATTTTGACTTTTTGGTCAAAGTCAACGCTGACGTCAGCAGGTCAAGGTTAACGGGGGTCAGGGTCAACGCAGACGTCAGCGATCGGCAGAAAGTCAACTGAGTTGACTCGGTGGGTTAACTCACGAAGACCATAATTTTAACCCATTCATTAATAACGTGAAACAAGCCGGAAAAGTAGGCCGGATCTCACCTTAAAGGTTCGAAATGGCCAGAAATCTCGAAGCTCCGATGAATCCCTTCCCGGCATTGGAACGATGATCGGTCGGGTGGGTTTTGATTGGCTCGACGAGGGGAGCCGAGAACCGATGACCGTTCCTCGAACGGACGTCGAGGACGGTCAGAAACTAAGCAAAACAGAGAGGCAATGGCGTTAGGGATTCAACGAAGCCTTAATCGGCTCTCTCGGGCGGACGACAGCGCAGCTATGCGCGTGGCCCGTGGCTGGTGGTTCGGAGAAGGGCGACGCGTACGGTGGTGGCGACAGTGTACGCCACGGAGCGGCGGTGAGGGGCTGACGTTGCTCGTCGGAGAAACGGGGAAGGTAAAGGTTCCAGAGGTGATCTTTGGGATTCGAGTCAAAATAAATGAGGGTAGTTGGAAAGACATATAAAATTTAATGGGGTTCGGAGTTATTTTTAACTAAGTTAAAAACAAGGTTTGGTAACCTTTAATAGAGAAATGAGCCTTAAGCTTAGTGGTAGGAACGTTGAATTGTGAGGGGTGAGGTCGTAAGTTCGAGCCTCTACACCCTCACCTTCTTTTTTATAAGCATATAAATATATTTATCAGGGTGATACAATTATTTTTGATAAAGTCTTATTAAAATTACGTTTTTTCTATTTTGGTTACTAATATTACGTCTTTTCCTGTTTTGGTCACCAAGAAATGGTTTCTTTTTTGTTTTTTTCCACTGAGCCATTATTTTTCTCGTTAATCTTTTAGCGACGAGTGACCAAAAGTGAAAAAATGTAACGACAATGGTTCGGTGACCAATTGAATATTTTTAACGACAATGGTTGTAATAAAATTGAATTAAACGTTTATTGATTGTAATGAAAGTTTTTAGATTCAAATGATTAAAGTGAAAGCGTACTAAAATTTTAGTGATTACTAGTGTAGTTTACCCTAAAAATAATAAGCATTTTTAAAAGAAAAATCAAACATTAATTATTATTATTGTTGTTGTTGTTGTTGTTGTTGTTGTTGTTGTTTTGAGCTCCTAATCTATTTTTGGTCAAAATAAATATCTAAACTAACATCCGATAATTATTTTAAATATTTTTATTGGCTCTATTAAGAAATTTTAGTTAAATACATTGACACTTATGTCAATGTATTTAACTAAAATAAATTTTAAAAAATACAATTTAATTTAAATAAAATTTAAAACTAGTAAAATATTTTTAGCTCTCAAATAAACACGTATGCCTCAAAAAAAAAATATGTTTCTAATAGTGTAACCCTTTTCATTTGAAAATCTCCTTTTGTTCATACCATTTTGAAATCTAAATTCCTCCTCGGTTTTTTGTTTTCGATAAATTGTAATCGATTTGAGTTTTTGAAACCTAAAATGATTCTGATTTCGTAATTTTTTTTTTAAATTCCTAGAACTATAAATCATGTTTGAAATATAAAATTTACATTTGCTTGCACAACAATCGCCGCTATCAATATTTAAGTTCAGAGTATAATGCTTATAATCTCTCAAACATATTTATATAGTATAAATTGGTTCTTCAATATCAATATGTCTCTAACATAAATCATGTTTGCTTGCATAACAATCACCCCTTATCAATATATTATTACACTGATATAAATTGATTCTATATTACTATACTAGTCGGTGAACTACCAAATTTAAATTCTTGAATCTGCTTCTTTATAAAGTTTCAGTAACATAAATATGGAGTCGATGTGGGGTATAAAATTTAAATCCTACGCGTCTATAGTGACGTTTGCTTAAAAAAACGCGGCTTATAGTGCCACTAAAAACCTATCATTCCTGTAGTATTAATATACAGTTGTGTGTATTATTTGAATTCTGTTGGTGACAGATTTAACCTTTTACACCTATCCGTGGGATTGGATAAAAACAAATTTTACGTGATTATTATAATCACGTTTGAGTTAAAACAGACAAAATTAATTAATTGATTCATGAACTCGATTTCACCCGTTTAAGGGATTGAATTGTATATGCAAAATCCTAATTGCCATCTATAAATAAGGTGAAAAGTATGGCATTGGGAAGCACATTCCAAACAACAAATCAGTTTAGTCATGGCCGAGTTGACGGATAGAACACACACAGAGATATGTAGTGTTGATAATGGAGCAGAGGCGACGGTGCAGGGGCAAGGTGAAATACTTCGAATCTTGGACAACATCGCCGAAAGCATGGCTCTCAGGTGTGTCGTGGAGCTCGGCATTGCAGATGCACTGAATTCTCATCCCCATGGCCACAACTATCTGATTCCGATGTCTTTGTCCCAGATTGCGGTTCGCATTCCCTTCCCGAACCTCGACATGGACCGTCTTTCACGTGTAATGACATTTCTTTCCTGCAGGAAGGTTTTCGATGCGACCGTTGATAAAGAAAGTGGAGAGACGATGTACGGCCTCACCAATACCTCAAAATGGCTTCTTACCAACAATAAGTTGGAAAGCCTGGTGCCTGCGGTGCTTCTCGCAACCCATCCATGCTCAATGGCTGCCTGGAATTGCCTGAGTACAAGCATAGCGGAAGGCGGAGCCTGTGGATTTTCGAGAGCCAATGGCTCAACTATCTATGATTTCCAATCGAAAAATCATGAATACAAAAGAGTCTTTGGCGAAGCAATGGCCTGCAACTCTAGGGTAGTTATGAAAGCTGTTCTTGAGTACTACAAAGACGGATTCAATAACGTCCGAACAATCGTTGATGTCGGAGGAGGATCGGGAGCTGCCGTGGCGGAGATCGTCGAGGCATATCCTCATATTAAGGGATTTAACTTTGATCTTCCAAATGTAGTGGCTGGTGCACCCAAGTACCCCAATGTCACCCATGTGGGAGGTGACATGTTTGCCACTGTTCCCATCAACGCTGATGCAATTTTTCTCAAGGTACATGCATATATATTGAAACTAATGGAGTATAATACAAGTTGTGAAGTACATGTTTTTAACATTATGAATTGATTCAGTGGATATTGCACAATTGGAGCGACGAGAAATGCGTGGAGATCCTTAAGAACTGCAGGAAAGCTCTGGTGGAGGAAAAGGGGAAGTTGATAATAGTGGAAGCCGTTCTTCGTCGGAAAAGCGAAAGCCTATTCGACCTGGAAGCACAGAGGTATGACTTGAGGATGCTGGTTCTGTCTCCAAGTGGGAAAGAAAGAACTGAAGATGAATGGAAGAAGCTATTGGAACGAGGAGGTTTCTCACGTTACACAATCATCGAAATCCCTTCGTTTCTGTCGATTATCGAAGCCTTCCCTTCTTAATTAGAGTAAAATACACATATATCACTTGCTGTTGCAGTGATCCATTTCTATCTTTGTTTACTTTGATATGTTTAATCTGTAGCATTGAACTGGTGGACCTGTGTTCCATGTGGTTCTGGGTTACATGGTAGAACTGGAAAGGAAACATGTTAAATATATGTGTGTATGTTTTAGAAATATGAATTCTTTGTTTCAATCTTCTAATTTGCAATCTTAATCTCTGGTTGTCTCGCTCTTTTGTTTTCAATGGAAATCCCAAGTACGAATGATTGTAATAAGTTAATAAATCACTTCATGATTCGTACATGTACTTGCATTTGTAAATGCATTTTGACCGAGACTCGAACCGATTTACCTGATTTAAGATTCGATAGCAACCCAAATATAATTTGAAACTTAAAATAACCGAACTAAACAGAAACCAATCCAAATTTTAGTTGAACCGATACGGACCTGAACGGAAAGCAACCCGAATTTATTTAACTTAAACTCGATCTAAATCGAACATTGGTCTAATTTTAACCGATAATTGATTCGAAATGAAAAATAAATTCGTCCATGCGGATGTTATTCTAGACAACTTGTTACTGAACAGCTTAAGTGGATCCTTTGTGTTCGTCTAAGTGGATGCACAACGGAACATCATTAACAATTTTAACAAATTCTCCGTCCTAGCCGATCTTCATATCCGCCTAGGCGTAATGAAAAGTTCTGCCTAAGCGGATTTAGTGGTGTAAAGTTATTTATTAAAAAAAATCTAATGATATTATTGAACCCGACCAATGGTCTCGGTAAAAAAACGGGTGATGTTCATCTTATTGAATCAGAGTTTAATCGTTGTCTGCAAAATGTGTATACATTATCAAAAAATTAAAATTATGTATGTGTTGTGAATAAAATAAAGAAGAACAAGAATAAGAACAAGAAGAACAAAGAGATGAGAAAAATCATGTCATAAATGATAATTCATTTAATGATAATTCATTAAATAAAAATGATTCAAAAATAAAAGGAGACTCGTACTCAATATATATTCTCAACCCTTTTTACTTGCCCATTTTGTGCGTTATGGTGGAGCAATTCAACTATATATCGCACATTCAAAGATTCAAAAATGGGAAATATGACTTCTGACCAAAATTCAAATCATAATGGGGAGTTTATTATAATTCGTTGGCTTGATGCGTATAAGTGTTGCTCTATGGAAATACCATATAGATAAGAAATGTTTTGTTCTCACAGTTTAGCTATTAAATAGGAGACATCCAATTAAAAATTTGCTAAACTATATTTTTCATAATCAATAGGCTTTGTAACAACCGATATAGCCTAAAATATAAACCCATTAGCTTTTCAAGACGAATAGTCTAACTGCATAATCTGAATCTTTTTAGAATCAATCTCACAAACTTCAGGTTGTAAGTCGATAAAATAATGTAGATGCATCTACTAAAATCATGTAAAACTTTTCCACATTTGTGGATATATGAGCCCATATTTCGTTCAGATATGCAAGACATACAGTCTTAACTTCAGTATAAGAACTTTAAGTTCTAATTCTTTTGGTAAGTGGGATCATCTATATCCTTTGAGAACAAACAACACAAGAACTTCAGGTTCTTTTAGTAAGTGGAATTTAATCAATTCCTTTAAGCAACACAAGAACTTCACGTTCTTTAATAAGTGGAATTTAATCCATTCCTTTGAGAATAAGCACCACAAGAACTACAGGTTCTTTTAATACATGTGCATGTAAATCTCAATAATTTCTGCACCATTATTGATCAGGATGGTCTAACCGATCATGCCAACTATATATATGTGCATATATCTCTGAATTTGTAAACTTTTTGTTTATCATAACATGTAATTCAATCTCACTTGTACATGTCTAGTACGGCCATCAAAATTGTTCCTTTAAATATGAATATATTTAGCTCTTTCGGAGCTTTCAATTGAAATTATCTTTTGGTAGCAATATATAGTTCTTCTAGAGCTTTCAATTGACTTTTTGGCTACCAGAACTTATATCCATATTGGCTTATTTCAAATGCCAATTGATAACATATGTTATCTATAATTCCCAAAGAGATATTTTGCGAACTCATATTGCTCTCTTAAAATTTCCACTTATAGTGATGACGATATTATTACCATGAGCAGTAATTATTGCAATATTCGCAATTCTGCACTTTTCATAATGTGCTTTCTCTCAAGAATTTATTGCTCTTCTAGAGCATCAATATTTTCAGTACTTTGAGATATAGTACTCGCATTATTCCCTTGCATTTAAATGAAAAAATATATCTTATGCTTATGTTGAGCATAAATCGTCACCATAGATTGTATTTGACAAGTAATCATGTTAAACAAAATAAATAAATATCATAATATATAAATATAAATATAAAACGTAAATAATTAATGTGTGTAAAATAAATAAACGTAAAGTAAAATAAATAAAAATAAATAAATAATTCTCTTCAAAGTTATGAGAATAATTAGAAGATGATTTATTCCTTTCGAGGGTTATAAGAAAATCAACAACGTCCAAAATAATTGGACCAACAATGTCCAAATAAAATTGGACCAATATCATCTTCATCATGTTTCGCAAACAAAATTTACTTTTATTTTCTTCCTTTATCATTCAATGATTCTTGATTTTTCAACGTACAACACGTACGAGACCAATGATTTATAACATCGCATTGGTAATAAGAAGAGTTTTACTTCAATAGAATGATATTATCACTCTTGCCATCCTTATAACCTCACTACCGGTGGGTGGAAGTATTCTTAAAATGACCATATTTTTCATGTCTATATTCATAGCCTCGACCACGACCACAACTTCTAATATGGTTTTTATTCCTTCCATAATATAATCTCACATTCACTTCAGGGAATGGAGTAGAGCCAGTGGGCCTTTAAAACCTTTTTCACATATCCTTATTACAGAGAACAAAGATTTAATCCTCGTACGCGGCATTGTTAATCTTGTTCACAAGGTCTTTTAAAAACCTCATTTGAGACCAGTAACCTCGCAAAACGGGATGTCCAACCAATATACTTGGATTATATTGAAATTATGTCTCTAATTGAATAATGATTTACCATGTTTGCATTCACTTCAGGGAATGAAACAGTTCCAATAATCGCATGGAATAAACATCATGCTTGCATTCACTTCAGGGAATGCCCCATCATTGATAATCGCATGGAATAAAACATCATGCTTTGCATTCACTTCAGGGAATGCCTCCCATAAAACTTTTGGATCAAAACGAATTTTCGTAACTTGAAATTGGGAGAAGTCTATGGTCGAGTTTTTTGACGAAGAAGAAATATTGCTTTCGAGCAAATATAGACTTTATAACAATCTTTTTATAGATTGAAATTCATCATGATTTATCGCACTTTAAAATCATAGTTTAAGGGGAAAATAGATTTTACCGATACTGATTTTTCTTTCGAGAACGACGGAGACATAGCAAATGAACGAGACAACTTCTCATAATCCCTTTATATCACGTCTCTTTCCAAGTCATTTAAATACATGTAAAACTCAAAACAAGGTTAAAAATATTAGCTTTCACCAATAGAATAACGTAAATAAAAACTGATCTCAATATAAACATATTGAAGAAACGTACCTCTTTTGATTTTATCTTGATTCAAGTCATACAAAAATACATTAACCAATTTATAAACCTCTTATGTGGATGTACGCACATCACCTTAAAGCAGTGTTAAAGAACAATGCTACACCAATGAAATCAAAATGGTTGAACGTTGTTTGATCAAATTCACATCAAAATGGAAAGAACCATAACCAAGTGCATTGATACTCGAGATTGAATCGTCATCTATCCAAGTACATTGCCTGAAGGTTTCGCTGAAGGTTAAATATATAAACTTGGTCCAATAAACATCATATAATATTAGATCGAAATAATAATTAAATAATATATTAAAATATATCAACCTTAATTTGTGAGTGATTAGTCAATCACTATATCTATATGTAAATAAGTAAAACATATCAGACTTTCCAAGCTAAATTGAATATATTGAATATATGATCGCCAATATCAAATTGAAATCTTTTCGAGAATCACCAACAAGAACCAGGGCAATTGGGCGAGATTCTATGGTCCGCTCAAGCCTTCAAAATATGTTACTATACTTTTTCAAAAATAAAGACCAAGTTAAAATATCAAGATAAAAGCAATCAATAACAAAAATATGGAAAAAAAAACTTATCTTCGGTTCAACGTATAATCAAATTTGTTTCGGTAACTACTTTGGGATTCAAACAAAGAGCGCCAAAATCTTTCGAGCAAACTCGTGCTGATAACGCGTTGTGAATAAAATAAAGAAGAACAAGAAGAACAAAGAGATGAGAGAAAGAGGGAGATTTGTATTATTCTCAAATATAGACTTGTATACAATGCCTTCAATGAATCATCTATTTATAGGCATAAGAAGTACATAATACATTAAACTCTAATTCATAGAGATAATATTCATAATAATAAATAAATCAAACTCCTTTGATAAAGTTCTAATCATGATAGACATCCACATAGATAAATATTCATAACAATATGAACATATATTACCTCATAATCACCTTTATATTATTTAAAAAAATTCTAATGATATGTGTACCTTTATTCACCTTGTTCAAATCTATCTCCCATCGCCCACCTATGTGAAAATGGGCCTCTACCATGACTCCAAGTAATATTTGTATCCATAGTCGTTTTTGAGAGTTTGGTAGCTTATGACCGAATTTAAAAATTGAACCTATAGTAATAAGTATTGCAAAAAATATACAAAATAAATTAATTTGTTTGTAAATTATGCTTTTTTTACCCTCAATAAGTTATCTAATAAATACATCAAAATTCAAATGGAAAACATCAAGAATTTTTATTATACGTGTAACTACTTGCACTAAACAATTTCTACGAGTAACTTTAGGTGCAAATCACTAATAATAGTGTCTACATCAATATGGTCTAACATAAGTTTTTCAATACATAAAATGGATAGACCATTCAATCTCATGTGACATTGACGATCTCAAATTGTAATCCCCTCGGCCCGGTCTAGTCGCAAGACCGAATCGGAAGAGTTACACGAGGATAACCGGAGAAAAATCTGAAAATTTCCCTCCGGTTAACAACCCTAGGTTAAAATTTATCTTGTCTAAATGCAATTTAATGATCCTATGGTGTTAAGGGTCACAACGGAAGAAACAACATCTCAATCGGACATCAATCGGATGTCCAATTGGAGACAAATAGTCATGAAGGACCATTTCACGAAAACCACACAAAATAGGGGCACAAAGGTAATTTAACCTTACCAAGTAGTTCAATAATCAAGTTTCATGCACATGAGGCAAAACAGCTCAAACGACACATATAAACTCGTTTAGGAAGCATACGAGCATTATGGACCAAAACGTAACATTTGGAAACCTTCAAAGATGCCTTTTAACCACTTTAACTACTTGTGTTTTGGAACAGGACTGCCTGTTTCGAAACACGGGTTCTCATCAAAAAGCAAGGATAAGGTCGTTCCGAAACGGTTCCTCATGGTTCCGAAACAGAAGTCTCCAGAGGCAAAACGTGCCGAAACGACACCACCCATGTTCCGATATAGGTGCCTCAAAAGCATGGCCGTTTCGAAACAACACCAGACGTTCCGAAACACCTGGGCACAGATTGGCCCGAAAATACATTTTGATATCCCCAAACGTTCCCAAACTTACCCTAAAAGACCACAAACCACATGACAACATATCAAACAAACAATCTAGAGGTAAAACATCAAAAAGACAAGCTTCAAACATGCATACACGCAATTATGGATCTCAACCACAAAAGCTCATAAGAACACTTAGCTCCAAAAACACCAACAAGCCAAAACACATGCAGATCAACTAACGGCCAAAACAAGCCTCAATATGACATGGTATCAACATTTAAAACATGTAACAAAAAGGCCAAACACATAGGAGTCTACAACAACCTCCCTAAAGACAACCACAAGTATTTCCATTGCTAAATAATTATTACAACTTAAAAACCATACTTGAGCTTAAGCTACGAACACCAGAGCCTTTCCCTCGCCTTCCTTTGCTTCTCGGAATGCTTACGATCTGCATTGTTTGAAAGGATCGCGTAAGCATAAAGCTTAGTGAGCGCTGCTCAAAACCATAACAACAACAATGCAGTTTTTAGCAAAACCATTGATAAATTAAAAACAAGGCCACAAGCATGAATTTCACCAACATAAGTATCAACAATCTTACACATGATTGGCATCTTACATCAAGCAACGCAACAACATAAACAACATGACATGACTTTCAATATTCACCAAGTTAACATTCAACTTTCCAACACAAGAATATTATGGCAATTATGGTTACGTTACTCGGATACGCGGATTGGACTCGATGGCATCTTACGTCACCGAATCTATAAGAATAACAAGACTCACGATGGCATCTTACATCATCGAGGTCTACAATAAAGCTCTCGGTGGCATCTTACTTCACCGTACTCCTCCCTAATGGCATCTTACATCACTAGGGCCACACGCAAATTTTACAAGTGCACTCTAACCCTATGGTAGACCAATTATACCCGGTAAGACTCACATATTTGCCAATACTCAACATCACATAAACCAACATAGCAATACCACATTCATAAATCAATTTCACACCATCATCTCATATCAACAAAGCATAACAAACTTAAAAGAATTTCCGAAAAAAGTAAAATGTAAACTTTAAATACTTACTTCTGAGCTTAGGTTGGCCTTTCAAACTCAACCTAAACTCTCAAAACATTTCCATTCACCGATAGGACCAAAACGTTTGCCAAAACACCGATCCAAGCCTCTGAACTACCCAGTCTCGCGTCCAACGGACCCAAACTTGTTTCCTCTGTTTCTAGCCAATCAAAAAATGATGCATTAGACCCAAAGCAAACCCCCAAACTTGCAGAAACACAAAACTCATCAATCATCATCAAAACCAAGTCGATTCCTACCCGAAACACTTGGAACTACCATCAAAACGACCCAAATCAACTAGCAGCCAAAACCCAACAATTTCACCATCAAAACTACTTCTTTAAGCATCCAAAATACTTGCCCGAAGTCTACAAACCGTCAGACCAAGATTTCACTCAAGAACAACCCAAAAACTCACATTTTCAACCCCCAAAACCCATCCTTTTTATTAGTTCCGGGTTTCCTACCTTTAGCCACTATTTTAGCATTTTTTAGGGCATCAAAACAAGATTAAAAACTCCCTTAAACATGGCACCAACAGACCCAAACGAAAATCCCTTCATTTTACTATTTTTCAAACTCAAAGCATTTTTTGAAATAACTTTAAATAATGAGTTTTAAGGAAATTTAACTAATGACAAACTTAAGGAAGGAAAAATCAAAACAAAAGAATGCTTACATTGAAAACTTGCTTGTGGGAAAGGTGGGAGCAATGGAATAGTAACAATGGAGGTTTTTGAGAAAGTAACGTGAAAAAAGAAAGCTTGGAAAAGATAATGATATTTTAAAACCTTTTTTTATGTTCCAAATTCCCTTTTTCCCTTTGTCATTAAAACCCCTTTTTAGTTCAGTAAAAATGTTTAATTTCAATTAAATTAATCCGAACCGATTTTACCAAACTCGGTTATCTCCCGTTCCTAAACTCGGGGCGTTACAACTCACCCTCACTTAAGGAATTTCATCCTCGAAATTTACGTGATGGAAAGAGGTACGGAAACTGCTCTTCCATGTCCGTTTTTCTCTCCCAAGTGGCTTCTTCCACACCCCGATGTCTCCACAAGACCTTGACTAACTCTATGGTCCTCCCACACAAAACCTTATTGTCCATAGCAAGAATCTCAACTGGCTCTACATCATACGACAAATCCGAATCCAATTCAATCTCTTCCACTAGCATAACATGAGACAGATCTGATCTATACTTTCGGAGCATCGAAACATGAAACACGTCATGAATCTTCTCAAGCTCAGATGACAATCTCAACCTATACGCAATAGGACAAATCCTCTCAACTACCTCGTAAGGACCAATGAATCTCGGACTTAGCTTCCTTTTTTTTACCAAACCTCATTACATTTTTTCACGGGGACACTTCAAGAATACTTTGTCACCGATGGCATACTCAACCTCTTTTCTCTTCAAATTGGAATACGATTTCTGTCGGTCTGAATCTGCCTTCAAGCGATCACAAATCAATTTTACCTTCTCGGTAGTGCCCTTAAGTAAGTCTAGCATCGGTACAAGTTTCTGTCGAGCCTCAGCCTAACAAACAGGAGTTCTACATTTCCTACCATACAGAGCTTCATACGATGCCATCTGTATACTAGCCTGATAACTGTTATTGTACGCAAACTCTACTAATGGTAGGTGTTTCTCCCATGAACCCTGAAAGTCAATGATGCAACACCTCAACATGCCCTCTAACACCTAAATAACTCTCTCTGACTGACCATCTAACTGTGGGTGATATGAAGTATTGAAGCTCAACCAAGTTCCCAAGGCTCGATGCAAGGCTCGATACAAACACTCCCAAAATCTGGCCGTAAACCTCGGATCTCTATCTGACACAATCGACTTTGGTACACCGTGCAGCCTCACAACCTCACTGATATACAACTCAGCCAACTTGTCTAAGGTGTAAGTAGTATGAACAGGTATGAAATGAGCACACTTCGTGATTCTGTCAACTATCACCCATACTGAATTCTTCCTCGAATGAGTCAACGGTAAACCTGACACAAAGTCCATGATGATCCGTTCCCACTTCCATTCCGGAATCTTCAACGGTTGCAACAAACCTGAAGGAAACTGATGCGCAGCCTTAACTCGCTGACAAAACATACACTTACTCACAAACTCGGCCACATCTTTCTTCAAACCAATCCAGAAGTACTCATCTTTCAACCTATGGTACATCTTCGTACTACCCGAATGCATAGCAAAAGGACTGTTATGAACTTCATTCAAGATAGTACGTCTCAAGTCGACATCTTTTGGAACAACTACTCTATTCTTGAAACATAATATCCCATCCTCACCAAAGCAGAAATATGTGGATTTACCCCCGGCTATATCTTGCACGTGAGGTGTCAAAGTTCTGTCTTGCAATTGTTTCTCTCGAATCAACTGAACTAACGATGGTTTAACATGTAGCTCGGCTATCAGGCCACCATCTCGGGACACACTCAATCTCGCAAACATAGCCCGCAACTTAACTGCCACCTTCCTACTCAAAGCATCGGCCACTACATTCGCTTTACCCAGATGGTACTCTATGGTGAGGTCATAGTCTTTAAGAAGCTCTAACCACCTACGTTGTCTAAGGTTCAACTCTCTCTAAGTCATCAAGTATTTCAAACTCTTGTAGTCGGTGTAAACTATGCACTTCTCACCATAAAGGTGATGTCTCCAAATCTTCAAAGCAAAGACTAATGCAGCTAACTCTATGTCATGAGTGGGGTAATTCTTCTCGTGAATCTTTAACTGTCTCGAAGCGTAAACTACAACTTTTCCTTCTTTCATAAGCACACAACCTAAGCCTACATATGACGCATCACTGTAGATTACGAATTCTTTCCCTAGTTCAGGCTGAATCAAAATAAGAGCTTCTGTCAATGCTTTCTTCAACTTCTCAAATGCTTGTTGTCTAGTATCTGTCCACTCATAAGGGACATTCTTCTGAAGCAATTTAGTCAAAGGTGTCGCAATCTTTGAGAACCCCTCAACAAATCTTCGGTAATACCCGGTAAAACCTAGAAAACTACGGATTTTTGTCACTAACTTCGGTTGTTTCCAACTCATTATTGCTTCTCTCTTCTTGGGATCCACACTAATCTCATTGGCTGAGATCACATGACCTAGGAAGACTACTTCCCTAATCCAAAACTCACATTTACTTAACTTGGCATACAACTGATTTTCAAGAAAAGTCTGAAGCACTAACCGCAAATGCTTATCATGTTCTTCCTCGGTTCTAGAGTACACCAAAATGTCATCTATGAACACTACTACAAACTCGTCCAAAAACTCGTGAAACACTTGGTTCATCATGTCCATAAATGCAGGTGGGGCATTAGTCAAACCGAAGGGCATTACCAAGAACTCATAGTGCCCATATCGTGTATGAAAGGCTATCTTCAGTATGTCCACATCCTTTACCTTCAACTGATAGTAACCCGATCTCAAATCAATCTTCAAAAACATTGAAGCACCTCTCAACTGATCAAGCAAATCATCAATCTGAGGCAATGGATACTTGTTTTTCACTGTTACCTTGTTCAACTGCCTATAATCTATACGTATCCTCATACTGACGTCTTTTTTCTTCACAAACAAGACCGGAGCACCCCACGGAGAAATACTAGGCCTAATGAATACTCTATCTGACAGATCCTGAAGATGTGTATTCAACTCTTTCGATGACATTCTATACGGAGTAACCGATACGGGAGTAGAATCTGAATACGTTTCAATGGCAAACTCAACATCCCTATCTGGAGACAAACCAGACAACTCTTCAGGGAAAACACTGGGAAAATCACAAACTGTTCTGATATCTTGCGGTCTGACCTCACTCATATTCGGATTCATAACATAGGCCAAATACGCCTGACAACCCAAATCCATCAATCTATGGGCTTCTAAAGCAGAAACAGCATTAGACAAGAACTTAATGTTCTCGCCAACTACTACTACTTCGTAGTCATCGGAAAGTTTCAAGGAAACTCTTTTAGCCTCAAAATCTATCCTAGCTCTATACTCCATTAGCCAATTCATTCCCAAAATCACATCGAAATCATAAAACGACAGTTCCATCATATCAACGGGAAACACATGACCCTGAACCATCAAGGGACATCTCCTGAACACTTTTCTAACTACAACTGTCTTACCAAAAGAACTCGTAACATTCATACTTATATCTAACAACTCAAAAGGCAGACCTAACGATCTTGCATGCTCACCCAAAATGTAAGAATGTGTCAAACCAGAATCAATCAACGAAAGCAAAGATAAGGAATGTAACACAAAATTACCTGTGATCACGTCTGTCTCATTCCCAGCCTCACGTTGTGCAAAGACCCTAGTCGGTCCATCTCTCTCGGGCTGTACCGCGACGACATGAGCCACATTCCTCTGGCCATCATTTCTCAGCTGGAAGTTACCTCGGCCGCACACACGACCTCTCTAATACTCAACAGCTCTAGCAGGTGCCTGGCCATCCCTAGCCGGATGAGAACACTCATGCCTCAAATGCGTCTGAGATCCACAGTTCCAACAAGCATGAAAAGTACCCCCAACACTTTCTGGAATGGTTCCTCTCACATCTAGCACACTCGGGTGTGCGAGCAAAAAAAACCTCAACCCTGATGGCCTCGTCCCATGTTACCACCTCCGCGCCCAAAGTCCGGTTGGTGCCTTCTATACTTTTGCCTCTTGTTACGGTCTCGCTCCCACTCAGCGGACCTTTTCCCTAAACTGGATCCACCCGATCGAGCAGCCAAACTTAGACTTTGTTCAATGTCCTTGGCCCTAGAGACCAAGACATCGAACTCAGTGTAATCAGAAGTAAGCATGTAGGTCTTCACCTCTGTAACCAAACTATAACGGAACCGTTCACACCTTTCCCTCTTAGTGGGAACCAACTCTGAAGCATATTGACTCAAGTGTACAAATTGTACCTCATACTCAGATACGGACATACTGCCTTGCACTAAATCCATGAATTCTCTCTTCTTCTTGTCCTAATAACGAGCACCAAGGTACTTCTTGCGGAACGCACTATGGAAGAACTCCCAAGTAACCTCGGCCTCGGGCATACCTGAGATAATTGTGGTCCACCAAGCATACGCATCTCCCTGAAGCAACGAGACAATACAACCCAACTTACGAGTGTCCGAGCACTCCATCTGACCCAAGATGCGTGTAGTACTCTCAAACCATGCCTTCGAACCCTCGGGAGACATACCACAAAACTGAACTCCGCCTAGGCTACAAAGTCGCTCAAGGGGCAAACATGTCCCCACACCCTGAGGTGGTGCTGCAGCATGAAGACCAGAAACAGCCATCTGAAAATCTCTGGCTAAAGTTTGAAGCAATTGGGTCATATCCACACCGGCCTGACCCTGGCCAACCTGAGGTCCATTACCATTACCTCTAGCATTCGCCCCATTACCATCGGGAGCAGGAAGAGCATGAGGCACATCTTCAGGTGTCTGGTCACCCGCTCTAGGTCGTCCTCTCGGTCTCACCATAACAAATAAACAATCTAAAACAACAAACACAAATCACAAGATAAACATCAGGTTAGCAAAGACAGGGATCCGTGTGTTAAGCTCTTTTAAATCAAAACCACCTTTCCATAATAATACCTAGCAATGGGAATGCTTAACCAACTTTCAAACATCAACAGGAACACAAGGTCAAGCTCACAAACACCATGCAATTCAGGAAAACATACACGGAATCAATTTACCTTACTTACCTTTCCGAGGAAACCTCGTAACTGAGGCTCTGATACCACCAAATGTAACCCCTTGGCCCGGTATAGTCACAAGACCGAATCGGGAGAGTTACACGGGGATAACCGGAGAAAAATCTAAGAATTTCTCTCCGATTAACACCCTAGATTAAAATTTATCTTATCTAAATGCAATTTAACGATCCTATAGTATTAAGGATCACATCGGAAGAAACAACATCTCAATCGGACATCAAACGGATGTTCAATTGGAGACAAATAGTCACGAAGGACCATTTCACGAAAACACTCAAAACATGGGCACAAAGGCAAAATAGCTCAAACGACACATATAAACTCGTTTAGGAAGCATACGAGCATTAGGGACCAAAACGTAACATTTGGAAACCTTCCAAGATGCCTTTTAACCACTTTAACTACATGTGTTTCGGAACAGGTGTAACACCCCCTTCTCGGTCTGGAAGAGAATCGAGTCGGATTGTGTTACTGAAAGACCAAGCAACATTCAGTGTCATAACATTTTTATTTTTAACTTAAAATGTACAGTAAATAATATCTATCATATAGTTAGAGCATCCTTTATTCCATACTATCAAAAAGCTTACGATCATCAATCAAGGATTATTTTTAACTATTATTAACATTTAGGACTAATTTGTAAATTTTGACAAACTTGAAGACCCTTATCAAATAGACCTCTCCAAATTGAAATTTATTACCAAAAGATTATACTTACCAAATTTCTTTCAATTCTGAAACTATTAACACTTTCAATTTGACCCTATAAGAATCGGTGACCTAAATGTAAAATAAATAAAGCTAGCCAATGAACCATAACAAACTTACCTAACTCTGTTTCGAAACACCTTGGACTATTTCGGAATGGGTACTCGAGAGTCAACCCTATTGACCCGACTCTTTAGGCTGTTTCGATACAAGCTTGACATGTATCAGAACGGATTGACTGGCGTTGACATTGACTTGATCGTTTCGAAACCTGTATCAAAACATGGGTCACCAGTGGCAAACCGTTTCAAAACTTGTATCGAAACAGGAGCCATCAGTGGCAAAAATGTTCCGAAACGACATTACTTCGTTCCGGAACACCCTCACTCTCAGGTTCAAGGTTAGGGTACCCGTATCGAAACGTCATCACCCGTTTCGATACGGTGAGGCCTGTAATGACATATTTTATCTGGTTTTTATTAGAATTACCCTACCAAACCATGTCCAAATTCAACGAAACTTTATACACAACATTTCATTTATATCAACTACTAGCATGCAAATTTTCCAAGCTAAAAGAGTACGTTTACTACGATTTTACCTTTTTGGCTAAACATGCATATTTAGGGCCATATTAGCAAAACCAAAATGGGCATTTAGGGCTATAGACCTTAATACAAAATGAACAAGCCACTAACACAACAAAACGAGCATATTAGACTAGTCTAACTACTTTTTCACCTCCCTAGGAGTTTGAAAACACAAATACATTACTTGTATCTTATTGGTGACTTGTCTTCGTGGCCGATCCGATCCGATCCTCCAACGAACAACTCTTTAACCTGAAAATGCATGAGGAAAGGCACATTAGGCACACTTTGCCTAGTGAGGTAGTCACTATTAATATAAATAATGGAATACCATAGCTACAATGATACATAAATTCATGTTATCATAATCAATGCCATGTAACAATGCAATAAGCAATAAACATGTTCTCTTTCATTCATAATTCCTTGGATTGATTTAAGATCGTGGATACACGAATTCCTACGTCTCGCTAAAACAATGAATAGTCTAGTCCCTCCGCCTCGCCAAAATGACCAACATAATACACATCCCTCTGCCTCACCAAATCAATATAGGACGTAGCCTTAGGACCGTAGTCCACCCGTACACTGAGCTCATGAATTCTATGGCATGCCAATTGTATCCCGAATCCCTTCCAATCCAAGGTCTTAATATACTCATTCATTTCAATGATCAATGATAAACCAATGTTCCACAAATACAATGTAGTCGATGTTTGATATACATATAGTTCAACATCAATATCTTGTAGATCTTTGTCAATATCAATGTTCGATGATTCAATGCAATGATCTCATAACAATACTTACATCAATGACAATGCACAATGAACATAATCCATGTCAATGGTAACTTACCGACACTTACCAAAGTGTCCGATTTATCATCCGATGTATTTGCTTCACAAACAAAGTTAGTGAAATAGTCTAACACAACAACTAATGATCCGGGAAAGCCTTTCGCCTATACCCGAGACTCCGACTACACTCACCTTAACAATTCGAAGCTTCAAGGCTCTCAGATAGCAATCCCTTTATTCCTAGCTTGTGACGGAGATGGCGATACCTCTTTCTCCCCTTCTTGAGCTAGGAATATCAATAGGAACTTATTAGAATTGATGTTTCAACATCAAAATCAACATAGGAATATCGAAATCAATATCCAACTTCAATAAAGATGGCAACAAAGAAATATCCATGGATAGTCAAAACCCTAGCTTAGGTTACACCCAAAATATCTGTGGAATCCATTAATCAAATAACTAATTTCATAGCATGCAAATAACTAGTTAACCTCTTCCCCACACTACTCTTGCTATCACTAGTTCAATTCAACATTATTTGTTGATGGGCTATTTAAAAAATTAGTGAATCAACACTGAATTTAATGTTTGGTGTCAAAAGAACAGTTTTATCATATATATTTTTTAATATTTTGTGTGAGCCAACCCTACTTGTTATGGGCAAAATTCTTTGTCTTTTTCGGTGCCCCTTTCTATACTCCAACACTAATAATTAAATTCTAAGTCTTATCCCTAAATTTTAAACCATAAACCCTAAAAATAAATCCTGCCCGTAATTCTATAAACCTTAACCCTAAACTTATTTTTTTTTTAGTGTGGAGGGCTTGGAATTGCGTTGGTACATACCTAGCGGAAGGCGGAGCATGTCGATTTTCAAGAGCCAATGGCTCAACCGTATATGCTTTCCAATAATAATAAAATCTATGAATACAAGAAGGTGTTCGGCAAAGCAATGGTTTAATAATGTCAGAACAATCGTTGATGTCGGAGGAGGGTCATGAGCTGCCTTGACGTCGATCGTCACGGCACATCCTCTTATTGAAGATTCATAATTCGATGTTGTTGAACATTGATAAGCCAATAAATTAATTGTAGCTCTGTCTATCATTCAATTATATATGGTTGGACCCGAGTGGTTAGAGATAATTATATAGATCAACATGTGTAGGGACATTTTCTGCAATGGATTGATTCCATCAAAAAGTAAAGAGAAAGAAAATCCCAAGGATTTGGATTTAACTAAAATTAAGAATAACATATGGTTTTATTGTTTTGATTCATTATTTGTTTCTACTGCTGGATGAGAAGATTGAACTCAGACAAAAGACATCCACCACAGGGACATTAAGAAGAGGGCTAATCGTTGTGACAGCATCATGTCCATGCCTATGTGATCCATGTTTAAAGCTACTCTTCTTGTCCTGTCTGTGATTACCTTTACCTTTTCTGTTCCTATGACCTTCTGGTTTCACCTTTGGAGTTGAAGGGCATAATCTCCGCTTGTTACCACTCGAACTTTGATTCTTCGATCTGGCATTGGTACCATCCAGCTGAGGTTGGGGTTCCTGGGGTGGGAGTACCGGTTGTTTCTTGATCTGAAGAGGAAGGATCTTGCCATTGGCGAAAAGCTCATTGGCTGACAAATAACAACACTCACACTCTTGATCTTCGTCACGATTGTTAACTCGAACATCGAATGTGAATTCCGTGCTTGAATCCGGTGGCACGGGAATTGATCGGAGAGGAGGGCAATAGTGGTACTGTTGCATTGGTGAAAACAAATAATGGGAAAATGAGACTCTTGGAATGGCTTCAGCTGGACGTAATTCCACAGCCATTTGTTTTCCAAAAGAGAAATCTAACAAGGTTTCTGAATGGAAACTGTGGTATTATCCATCATATATAGATAGAAAGATAGATTGCCAAAGCGATACGTAAGTATAAAAATCAAACTACCTCTGCAGAAGATCGAGTACCAATTGGTCCAATGTGATCAGGTATTAAATTCTTTAAATAAAATAAAATATTCAAATTTAATATTATAATTGGAGTAAACTGAATCTGAAGGATCACTTTTATAATAACAAATTGAATTAGTTATCTAATGAATATATCAGTATATATAAAAAAATTATTAGAAAAAAATAATGTTAATTCTAGAAGGTTTGATTTTTGAAGTAACTCTTAAAGTAGGAAAGTCCAAGTAAATGGAGAAAATTAAAATTGAGGAAGCTTCGAACGCTTTTTGTCTTGACACGTGGCAGTAGAATCAGATGTTTCTTTACTTCAATTTTGTATACAATTAACTTTTAAATATTATATCTGGAATTGGAAGAGCGTAAGGATTATTATCTTGTATACGAGTTGTGGTATAAATATGAGTGAAAATTGAGTGGGGAGTATTCAAAAACTGTAGGGATTCGAACCGATAGCTATATAGAATAACTGAAATTTTTTATTTACGGGGACGAGAAAGTTTTATTATCGAAGCTCAAATGGGGATGAGGACGAGAATTGTTATATCCGAATCATAGAGATAATCGTACCATAACCATATAAATAACCGTAGAGATCCAAAAAAACATATGCAAGAATTCCGATATTTTACAATACTTTCAAAAATATATATAATTATTTATTTATATACACATAATATATATCTTAATAAAGAAATCCTAACTACATTGTAATCACTTTAACTTTCTCTCAAACCTAGACACTCAAGTTTCTCAACATGTTTTTATCTTAGTTTTTAGATATAAGCTAAAACTCTCGTCTAAATTTTTCCCAACACAACACCCTTTCAATCTTCATTATCTCGTTTACTATTTTTGGATAAGCTCAACCTTGTGTAAAATATTTTAAACTGGATTTAGACGGAATTACTATTTTTATCTTTCCCAACACAACACCCTTTCAATCTTCAAAAATATATATAATTGTTTTTGTCTTAGTTTTTAGATATAAGCTAAAACACTCAAGTTTCCCAAACTTTTATATTTTAAACTGAATTTGTCATTTATTTTGGTCAGTAAAATAGTAATTTTGTTTACTATTTTTGGGCATAGAGATTCTCTGAAATCGAGGGGACTTGCGCAGGGAGGGTATGGGGACGAAAAAAATCTTCGAAACACTTAATGGAGATTTTCTAAAATCATAATCACAAGTGTTGGGAACGGTGCGGGGAAAATAAAACCGTCCACGACCCACCCAATTCTCACCCCTAAGTATAAATAAAGATAAATTAATTAGGTTGTTCACACCATTAATAAAAGAATAAAGACTAGTATTAAATATTACATTTAATTTAGGACGAGTCTACCACGTTCGACGAGCACCGCAGAGCACTACTAATGATGAGCACCGTTGATCATCATTAATTAATTAATAAATATTATAAATATTAAAGGATTAAACATATAATTATAAATTATTTAAAATAAAATATTAATTAAATTATTTTCTATATATATAATTTTTGTTAATCCTTTTTTAAAAATAATTGGATCAAATACCAACCACTAAATGCTAAACTCTAAACCCTAAAATTGAAACCTAAAACCATAAACCCTAAATCATAAACCAAAAAGAATAAACCCAATATTCAAATTTAGGGTTTACAATTTAGAGTTTATGATTCGAGTTTAGGGTTTCTAGTTTAGGGGTTTATGTTTTAAGTTTAGGGTTTTAGGTTTATCGTTTAGTGTTTATGGTTTAGGGTTTAGAGTTTAGGATTTATTGTTTAGGGTTTAGAGTTTTTATTTTTTTTAAAATTGACTAAGGTTGATATTTGATCCAATTATTTTTAAAAAAATAAAAAAATATATTATATATATGAAAAATAATTTAATTAATATTTTATTTTAAATAATTTACCTTTAGATTTTTAAATAATTTGTAATTATATGTTAAGTCTTTTATATTTTTAATCTTTATAAATTAATCCGATAGTGCTTAGCGGTGCTTATCGTTAGTGGTGCTCAGCGGTGCTCGTCGAGCGTTGTAGAACTTTTATATAATTTATTGTTTTATTAATGGTGTAAAGATTATTATTACAAATTAATAAATAAAATAAAATAATTATTTAATCTAAATTTCTTAAAATCTCCCGCGAATGTGGGGATTCATTCTAGTTGAGATTAAAGAAGATCTCTAAAATTAATTAGCTTAACAATTAGCAGGAATATATATTTGTTATTCAAATCAGTTTTTTTTTATAGAAAAAGTAGCTTTGAAATTAAAAACAATAAAGAACAAAATTAAAGAAAATAATTGTTGAAATAAAGAGTGATTTTATTTTCACGCCACTTTCTGAGAAGACAAAGTGCACTTTTTCAAAAGCATTTTTGAGATAAAGAATGTTTTTATTTTCCAACATTATATTTAAAATTAACATTTTAATTTTTCACAACGCTTTTTGACAACGTTAAAGTGCACTCTTCATAAGCATTTTTTAATTCAACAATATTAGAGAACTAACGAACAAAAATTATATGTTGTTTTGAATATGTGGGGTGGTCCAAGTGGTAATGAGTGATCTATTTTATTCAGGTGATTCAGGTTCGAGCATTATTTATGTACAGAGTGTGTTAAAGGGTTAAAAAATTGAACAGATACTACCTTGTAATCACACAAGCATATTAAAAAAATCATCTGATTTTTTGTGCCTTTTTTCTATGCATCAACATTAAAAAATTAAACTCCACACTCTAACCCTAAACCTTATAAACTATATTCTAGACCTTAAACTCTAAACAATAAACACTAACCTTAAACCTCAACTTTAAACCTTAAACTTTATTTTTAGTGTTGAAACATACATAAAGATACTAAAAAGACAAAAAAAATTATTCAGAACTAGCCCTTAATTAGTTTTTTCTTTTTTTAGAATCAATATATTTTTATATGTCTATTTTAATTCATAACAATATTTTCAGGATATTTAATTATCTCTTTCAACGATATTATTTTCATATTCAAATACGAATCATACCCTTTAAAGTGCAATGTATGATACTATTGTATCCAACACAATCACCAATTCATATGTGCTACCTATACCTAACAAATCAAAAAAAAAAAATTGTCGGCAGGACAGACTATGTTGGATCGATTTTGTGTAATATAATTAAGAATTGATATCCAATATTGACCACAGGGATAAACATGCCTCTCTAAAAATTTAAAATTCATGTATATGATTTAGAATTTTATTTAGAAATTTTCTATTAAAAATTTATTTTTGTTTCCTTAAAATTTTATAAGTTCGTCCCTTGAAAATTTTATAAGTTTACCCCGTATAACATAAAATTATATGTCCATCCTTAATTGAGGATAAAAATTTCATTTAGTCCGCATGCATTCTGCCCATTTACTACTCTTAATTAGAGTTGGTATCCAATTGAAGGAATTATGAGCTGTTCTTCCTTAAAATCGAAACCTGTTAAAATGACCCTTTTTGACATTTTGTGGGGATTGGTATTTACTTATCATTCCTAACTTGTAGAATAGAAGACTTTATGTTAATGTCGATTGTTAATAGATTAATGTAAGGTATAATTTATTCTACCCTTTTCATGTCTTCAGTTAGTATAATACCGTTAGTCATTTCATGACAAGGCTGGCTCATACCAATGATACCATTAATAAAAATTAAGAAAAATTATTTTATGCACAATCGGTGAAAATAAAAAATTTGTAAAAATGTCTTAATTTTAGGGTTTAAGGTTAGAGTATAGGTTTTAGAGGTTAGAGATTTAGGTTTAATGGTATATAATTGATGGATTGATGTTAGAATGTATGGTTTGGGCTTAAATTTTAGGGTTTATGGGTTAAAAGTTAAATCTCTAAATGTATTACTCTAAACTCTAACCATAAACTCTAAATTCTAACTACATCTCCTAAATTCTAAACTCCCTAAACATAAACCACTAGCCTCTAAATCCTAAAACTAAGACGCTTATAGAAATTTTTTGTTTGCACCACATGTATATTAAATATAAATCCATAAAATAATAAATAAAATTTCGATTTCGAATCTACTAGAAAGAAAATTGAGGATAATTATATAAATAGTCCCTAAACTTTAGGGCGTTTACATTTTGGTCGCCGACGTCTTTCACCGTTATCTTCTCCTGCGAGATTCCGATCGTCATTCACACAAAAATATTTCTTCTTTTCCTATTTCAAATCAATAGTTTAGGTTTTCGTAAAACCATCTTAAAACTCATAAATCTTATATGCTCTGATCGTCTCACCTTTGGGGTATGTTCTTCCTCTCACTATTTTCTACCTTATCAATGTTCAGATTGGTAAGGAAAATATCGAAACCCGTGAATCCGAAAAACCCAAAATGGATTTCTTTCTCTTCTCTATTTATTTTTTCTTTTGATTTTCGATTTCTATGGTTCCCCATTAAAAAAATAAAATTATATATGCACATTGTGAACCATCCTGTCAATGAAGCCTTCACCATCCCGGTGATGAAAAAGTGGAAAATCAGAAGAATGAGTTCTAATATAAAATAATTCTAGTTTTTATGGTGTTTATATAAAACTTTAGTTAAATTCAGGGGCATTCTAAATAACTAGTAAATATCAGGCTTACACTTAATAAGAAGCAAAGTTTAATGGTAATAAATAGAAACAAAACAAACAACAAAGATGATTAATTATCCAAGAGCAAACAGTCATGGGCTGTAACTTGTAAGGATGAGGATACCTGATTTTAAGGGGGAAATGGTGGTGGTCTTCAGGTCGAGTTCGACATCGGAGAGTAGGTGACATTTGACTTTTTTGTGGAAGAAAATATACAAGATGCCGCAACCGTTTTTAAGATCCGTTTGTGGAAAAACAGCCTGACGATTAGGGTTTTAGAAAATCGAGATTTTTTAATTAATTTGATCTTAAAATTAGGGGTTTTCTATTTTTAACCAAATTTCTTTTATTTTCTTAAAAATTATTTTGGAGTCGCCACTGGTCACTTTGGTAGACCGGACACCATAAAAACGGATCAGATATTCTTTTCGTAAAATTTGGGTCCGGGAGTCGGTTACGTGTAGGGAAGGGTTTGCACCCCTACAACGCCCGTTATCGGTACCTTATTAATTTCACGTGGCATTTTGGTATTTCGAACATTAATCTGAATTTAATTAAATCTTTAATTGTTAAATGGATTCCATTTCGAATGGAGATATCCTTTTATAAGAAAATACATTTTGGACGAATATAAGTCTTGAAATGTCCAAATACATCAGGACACATCAATTTATATTCAAAATGTATCTTAACACAAAAGGTTTGATGCATGTCCAATTATTTTGTTGTTCATTTTAAGTAAAACATAATCAAGGTTCCATTAATTTAATTAATTAAAATCTATGAATATTATTAATTTTTGGGCTTTATGGTATGTAACACCTCAATTTTGAGGCTAGATGTTGCGGATGTGGATTTTGATATTCGATGAGCTAGTTTGACATTTTGGGGTTAGACCAGGGAAATCCCTCTTCAGGTATTTCTAAAAAGTTGGGAATGATTTCCAAAATCATTATTTATTATGTATAAGAGTTTTGTGAGAACAATTTTGGAAAATCAATTTTAGAAGGTTGAGATTTCGGTCTAGTGACCAAATCGCAATTTTTCAAAAGATGGTGGCCATTTTGTAAAATCAGGCAAAAATGTGGTTCTAGTTTTTTATTAAACCTAAACCTGTTTTAATAGGTTTTTAAAATAAAAAGAAAGGCTTTTGAATCAGCCCCACTTTCATTTTCACATTGGTTTCCTAAAGCCAAGCCACCATTGTAGCCTTTTTCATTCCAAGGATTACCCATCAAGATTTTAGGAGGTAAACTTGATTTCACCTTGCCTTTCTTTAATTAAACTTCTTTTTATTAGTCTTGTATCAAAATCGAATGGTTTACCTCTTTTGTTCTAAAAGTTCAAGGTTTGAAATAAAATGGTTTTTGGAAGATTTTCGTTCAATTGGCTTAGGCTAGGTTTTAGAATGTTTTTTCGTGTTTAAATGATGCTTAAATGAAGGTAGGATCGTATGGAAACTGAAACTTGAAGTTTAAGTGGAGTTTGGTATGAAAAATCTTGAGGTTAAGCTTGATTTCGGGTTCTTAATGGCAGCAGTGAATTTAGCATGTTTAAATTGTTGATTTTGATGTTAATAGTTGAGTTTTTTATGGTTGAAATGATGGGTAATGGCTAGGTTTGTGATTTGGATGTTTTGGAAGTGAGTTAGATGAATTTCGGTATTGGATTGTTGGGTATTAGAAAGTATTTGTTGGATTTTAGTGTTGCTGCAAGTTTGGAAGCTTATTTGGATATTAATACTCTGTTTTAACTTGTTTAGAAATAGGGGATTCTAATTTGGGAGCAAACCCGAGTGGCCGTTAGCTAATTGTGGGTTTCAACTTTTTGGAACGAGTTTATCGGTGAGTGGGAATGTTTTAAAGTATCTGGAAATGTTCAAAGATGATTTTGGGAGTTTATATTGGGCTTGATAAACCAATTTAAACTCAAGAGTAAGTGGTTTTACACTTCTCCATGTTTTTGATATTGTGTGATGTGTTATAAAATTTTGGTAAGGCTTGTGATTGAATCGCCTACTGTTTTTCCTACTTTTATTGCCTATGATATGTTGTGAGCATGCTTATGTTGTTGTTGTAAGATTGTAAGATATACGTTTTGGTAAAGGCATGCTTGGTATGGAAACGTTGGTAAGAGTGAGATGTGGTAAGATGGGCTTGATAGTCATGTAAGTTTGGTAAGTTTGACCATTGTTAGAATATTGGCATAAGTTAGAATCTTTATCGGATATAGTTGATTGATTAACTAGGATTAATGTGCACATGTAAGACTTGTAAAACAAAATTCGCATGCGTGTAAGACAAATTCGTACGTGTAAGAAAATTCGATCGTGTCAGACAAATTCGTACGAGTAAGATTAGCTTGGGCGCGGTGATTGAGTTTACTCTCATCGATGTCCTGTAAGACTTGTAAGATTGTAAGAAATCCGTATATCTGGGTATTGTTGTTAATTATGCCAATATGCTACTCTTCTCCTTTGTAAGACTTTGTTACATTATGGTAAGATGGAGCAAGGTTTGGTAAGGCCTTGTAAGAGTAAGTTGTGATTTGTAAGAATGGTTGAATGGTAAGATGATCTTGTTGGTTAGTACGTTGTTGTATGCACAATTTGGTTTGGTAAAAGGTTTTGGTTTTCTAAAATCTAAATGGTTTTAAAAATGTATTGTTGTTGTTTGGTTTTGAGCTCTGCTCACTAAGATTAAATGCTTACGCTCTCTTTTCCAATAATGCAGACCGTTAGAGTTCCGGGCAGCAAGCTAGCAAGGGGAGCGAGGCCAATTTCCACTTTGGCTCAAGTATGATTTCTAAGTTTGTAATAATACAACTAGCAATGGGGATGCTATGTTTTATGTTTGGAGACTTGATGTTTTGTGGATGTATGGTTTGAGGCAAGTTTGCTATGATCCTATGAGGTTGTGTGAAGTATGGTTTTGTTGTTTTAATGTTTATTTTGTAGTTTGACCTCTTAAGCAAGTGTGGATCATTGTTGGCATCGTTCTTGTTTAATCTTAATGTTGAAATGATCTTGTTTGGTGTTGTTAATTTATTTTGCCTTGGAAATGCATGTTTTATTGATCCTTTGTTGTTGGTATGTGGTTGGAATGCTTTCGGTGAGCTTCGAAAATGCCTAAGACCCTTTTTGAACCAAGTTGTGCACAGGGGTTCCGAAACAAGCTCGACCGTATCGAAACGGGCATGAATTTTGCCTAGCCGTTTTAAAACACCCCTTGGTGTTTCGGAAAGGTTTGCCTCTGGAAAATTTGGTTTTGAAACCCTGTTTCGAAACGGGCAGTAGTGTTTCAAAACGCCTGGCAGTTAAATTAGTTAAAGGCATCTCCTAAGTTCTCTTTTCTTGCGTTTTGGTCCCTGGTTTATGTTTTATCAAATGTATGAGTTTGGATGATCGTTTCATGCTACATTTTTGCATATGTGTATGAAAACTGTCTAATTGCAAGATGGCAACCTTAATACCATATTACGTCCCTATTTTATGCTAGAATTGCATTTTGGTCCCGGTATGCTAGTTTGTCTGTTCGAAGTTTGTTTCTTCGCGTTTTTATTTGTTGCGTGTGTTCCTCACCTGTAACGTCCCAGGTTTAGGGGTCGGAAGTTACTCGGGTAAATCGGGTTTTAGTCGTGGGCTCGCTTTAAACTAAATTGGGCTTTGGTTTTATTTTAAAATGGCTTATGACTCATTAAGGGCATTTTGGTAATTTTGAAAATAAGGAAAGAGATGAGAAAAGGGGGTTTTATTTCAAAAGAGCTCATCTTCCTCCTTGGTCTTCTTTTCACATCAAAACCACTCTAAAACCCCAAATACTATTCCATTCGATTTCTTCACCATTTCAAGTGTTTTCATCAAGGTAAGACCACTTTTGACTTGCCCTCTTCGTTCCTAAAATATTGATGGTTTTAGATTTTAGAAAACACCATTATGGAGAAATTTGAGTTTTCAAAGAAAATGGTGAAACTTTAATGGTTTTTCGTTTTGCTTTTGATATGTAGAGTTAGGTTATGAGATAATCTTGCCCTGAGGTACATTATATCTCAATTTGGTTGGTTTTATTAAGAATCCCGAAATGGGTATTCATGGATATTTTTAAAGGGTCAAAACTTGTGTTTTGTTGTGGTTTTGTGAAAGGGAGTTGGGTTGGTGTTATAGTGATACTAGAAGGTTGGTTTGAAGGTGTTTAAAGGTATTTTGGGTGTTGGAATCAAAAGTTTTCTGCTGGGTTGTTGGGGAGTACGAAAATAGGAATTTTGGGTATTGGCTTTGGGTTGAAATTGTAAGAATTTGGCTTGTAGTTGTAGATTGGGGTTGTGACAATGTTTTGTGATATTTTGGCTAAGCAATGTATTGTTTTTGATTGGTTAGAATCAAGGGAATTCATTGGAGAGGCTTCGGGCACTAATCCGGGGAATTTAGAGACTTGAGATCAGTGTTTCGGCTTTCGGTTGAGTTTCATCGGTGAGTGAAAATGGTTTGAACTTGATTTGATTTTGAAAAGGGTTCTTGGGGGTTTGGGTGGAGCCTCGAGGGCTAACCTAAACCCAAGTGTAAGCTTACTAAACTTTACCTTGATTGTCAAGTGTTGGTGCGTGAACAATTGCTGTGATGTTGTGTAAATTGTGGATTTCTTTTACTTTCGTTTGATGTTGTTGTGTAGTCGTTGTTGGTGTCGAGCCTCACGTGATGGTTGTCGTAACTACGATGATGTGTAGTCCCACCGGTAGTGATTAGTTGATGCTATGTATGATTTAAGTATTTGTAATAATGACTAGACAATGGGGGTATAGACTTGTATGGGGTTGGTGTTCAACTCCTTATTTTGACTTGTTGATGTTCTAGCATGTTGGGATTGTTGATGCTATGTGTTTTTGTATGAGCTTTGTTAGACTCATATGTGCTTGTTTTTAATGTTGATGCCTTGGATGTGAATTTGTAAACCATGGTTATGATGTTGCTTATGTGTTTGTTAAAAAGCATGTGAAACCCTGTTATGAAATATCTATGTGTGTGTTTATTGCCTATGAATGAAATGGTGAAGTCGTGTATTTTTTATGCAAGTATCCTACCTAATTGCATGTCTTGTGTTGGATGCCATGTTTGTTCGGTTATGTTGAATCGCATGATTTGATGTGGTCGCTAAATGATGTATGGGTGTTGGTATGTTGCTAGATGAGTCATAAAATGCATCTAGAATTAAGTCTTGGTTCGTTTTGCAGCTAAATTGAGTCTTGCAGTGCAGGGTGTATCGGTACGCCCAAGGGCCGTATCGATACGGTCCTACACTTTGGGGCTCAGTTTAAGCCTAGCGTACCGGTACACGGGGTGTATCGATACGCCAAAAGCTCTCTGGAAATCTGAGAAATCGACGAGATTTTGACGTATCGGTACGGGTCTTGGGTGTATCGGTACGGTCTTTTATCGTTGACCGCGAGAAGTTGACCGTTGAGAGCGTATCGGTACGGTCAACCAGTGTATCAATACGGTCTCCCTAGGTTGACTTTGGGTAGCTGACCAAGTCAAAGCGTATCGATATGGTCTTCTAGCGTATCGATACGGCTTGTTGTAAAGGCTAAAATGGGCTATTAAATTGCTTGTTTTGGATTGCTTCGTATCGCTTCGTTGTCTTTCCGCTGTCGTATCTCACATAGGATGTATGAATGCCTTTAGACAAGATAATGTTTAAAAGAAATTTTCTAGGGTTGCTAACCGAAGGGGAGCCTTAACGGGTTTCACTTCGGTTTTCCCGTGTAACCTACTCGGATCGGTCATTCGTCCAGACCAGGACGAAGGGGTTGCATTTGGTGGTATCAGAGCCTGAGGTTTTCGAGACCTCGGGTAGGTAAGTGAGGTAAGTTGATGTGTTATGTTGTTGCTATGTCTCGGTGAGTGTTTTGCCATGTATGCTTGAAGTTTTCTTGCTAGTACGGTGTTTGAAAGCATGTTTTAATGGCCTTGTTGTTGGTTAAAGGTTAGTCCAAAGTCCCCATTGTTAGGTGTTGTTGTCAAAAGAAAAAAATGGTTTTTGGTTTAACGAGCTTGAGAACCTGAGTCCTTGCCCTTTTGCTAATCTAATGTTTTCCTTGTGTGTTGTGTGTTTGTTGTTTTAGATTCTATCTCGTTATGGTGAGACCGAGGGGGCGGCCTAGAGCGGGTGGCCAGGCACCCGGGGGTGAGCCTCCTGTTCCTCCTGCTCCCGGTGGTAATGGAGTGGGTGGCGAAGGTAACGTGCCTCAGGCTGGTGCGCAAGTTAGAGGTGATGGTAATGGGCCTCAGGCTGGTGCTAACATTAGAGGTGTTGGGGCTCAGATGGGTCAGGGTCCAGCGGGCGCAGACATTACCCATTTGATTCAGACCATAGTCGGAGCTTTTCAGACAGCTTTGGCCGGTATGCAAGTGACAGCACCACCTCAGGGTGCGGGGACAGGATTACCCCTAGAGAGGCTTCGTAGCATGGGAGGGGCTGAGTTCCGTAGGTTGACTTCCGAGGGTTCAGAGGCGTGGCTTGAGAGTACTACACACATCTTGGGTCAGATGGAGTGTTCAGACGCTCGTAAGTTGGGTTGCATTGTCTCCTTGCTTCAGGGGGACGCATACACTTGGTGGACCACTGTTACTTCGGGTATGGCCGAAGCGGATATCACATGGGAGTTCTTCAGAAATGCATTTAAGAGAAAGTACCTTGGAGTTCGGTATTTGGATGAGAAGAAGAGGGAGTTTATGTCTTTGGTTCAGGGTAACAGGATCGTGTCAGAGTACGAGGTTCAGTTTGTGAGATTGAGCCAATATACACCTGAGTTGATTCCTAGTGAGAGGGAACGGTGTGAACGCTTCCAGTATGGGTTGACTAGAGATGTGAAGACCTACATGCTTGCATCTAATTACACCGAGTTTGATGTCTTGGTCTCTAGGGCCAATGATATAAAGAAGAACTTAGGCTCCAGTGCTTGTGCTAATAGGTCTGATTCCAAGAAGAGACACGCGAATTGGGATAGAGATCATGCCAAGAGGCATAGGGATAAGAGGTATCAGCCCAATTCGAGACATAGGGGTGGTAACTATGGTCAGGGCCCTCAGGGCCAAGGAGCTGTTGTACACACTCCGGAGTGCACTAGATGCGGGAGACGCCACCAGGGCGAGTGTATGAGTATCTACGGGGCGTGTTGGAACTGTAGCTCCCGAGACCATTTGAGGCGTGACTGTCCACACCCGGCTAGGGGCGAACCGGCTCCAGCTAGGGGTTTTGAGCATCAGAGAGGCTGTGGGCGCGGTCGTGGAAACTTTCAGCCGAGGAACGAGGGTTAGAGGAACTTAGCTCACGTAGTGGCAGTTCAGCCCGAGGGTGGAGAACCAGCTAAGGTGTATGCACAACGAGAGGCTGGGAATGACACGGATGTCATCGCATGTAATTTCTCGTTACAGTCCTTGAGTTTGCTTTCTTTGATAGATTCGGGGTCGACGCATTCCTACATTTTGGGTGAGCACGCAAGGTCATTAGGGTTACCATGTGAGTGGTTAGAGGTAGGTGTAAATGTTACTAGCTCTTTTGGTGATACAATAGTAGTTAGGAAAATGTATAGGAGGTGTCCCTTAATGGTCAGGGCCATGTGTTTCCGGTTGATATGATGAAGTTACCGTTCTATGGTTTTGACGTGATTTTGGGCATGGATTGGCTCGTAGAGCATAGAGCTAGGGTTGACTTTGAGACCAATAGAGTCTCCTTGAATCCTATGAATGATTTCGAGGTTGTGGTAGTTGGCGAGAATGTTAGGTTCTTATCCAATATTGTTTCTGCTTTGGAAGCTCAGAGGTTGTTGAATTCGGGTTGCCAGGCTTATTTAGCTTATGTGATGAATCCGAATATGGGTGAGGTTAGACCGCAAGACATCATGATAGTTTGTGATTTTTCGAGTGTTTTTCCGGAAGAGTTGTCAGGTTTGCCTCCAGATAGAGCAGTTGAGTTTGCTATTGAGACATATTCTGATTATGCGCCCGTGTCTATTGCTCCGTATAGAATGGCACCGAAGGAGTTGAAAGAGTTGAAGACACGGCTTCAGGAGTTGTCAGATAGAGGGTTCATTAGGCCTAGTATTTCACCGTGGGGTGCTCTGGTCCTGTTTGTGAAAAAGAAGGACGGTAGTATAAGGATGTGTATAGATTATAGGCAGTTGAACAAGGTGACTGTTAAAAACAAGTACCCTTTGCCTAGGATAGATGACTTGCTTGATCAGTTGAGGGGTGCTTCAGTGTTTTCGAAGATTGATCTGAGGTCCGGGTACTATCAGTTGAAAGTGAAAGATGTGGACATACCGAAGACAGCCTTCCGTACACGTTATTCGCACTATGAGTTCTTGGTGATGCCTTTTGGGTTGACTAACGCCCCAACAACTTTCATGGATATGATGAACCGTGTGTTTCATGAGTTTTTGAATAGGTTTGTGGTAGTGTTCATAGATGACATCCTAGTGTACTCTAGGACCGAAGAAGAACATGTTGAGCATTTGCGGTTAGTGCTTCAGACTTCTCTGGAGAATCAGTTGTATGCCAAGTTAAGCAAGTGTGAGTTTTGGATTAGGGAGGTAGTCTTCTTAGGTCACGTGATCTCGGCTAATGGGATTAGTGTGGATCCCAAGAATATAGAAGCCATAGTGAGTTGGAAACAACCGAAGTCAGTAACAGAAATCTGTAGTTTCCTAGGTTTGGCGAGATACTATAGAAGATTTGTCTAAGGATTTTCAAGGATAACGGCTCCTTTGACTATGTTGCCTTAAAAGAATGTCCCATATGAGTGGTCAGATGCAAGACAACAAGCGTTTGAGAAGTTGAAAAAAGCTTTGACCGAAGCTCCTATTTTGATATAGCCTGAACCGGGAAGAGAGTTTGTGATTTACAGTGATGCATCGTACGTAGGTTTAGGTTGTGTGCTTATGCAAGAAGGTAAGGTGGTAGCATATGCGTCGAGACAATTGAAAGTTCACGAGAAGAACTATCCCACCCATGATATAGAGTTAGTCGTGGTAGTGTTTGCTCTGAAGATCTGGAGACACCACCTTTATGGTGAGAAGTGCACCGTATATACCGGCCACAAGAGCTTGAAGTACTTGATGTCTCAAAGAGAGTTGAACCTTAGACAGCGTAAATGGTTACTTCTTAAAGACTATGACCTTACGATAGAGTACCATCCGGGTAAGGCGAACGTAGTGGCCGATGCTTTGAGTAGAAAAGTGGTCGTTGAGTTGCGAGCTATGTTTGCGAGATTGAGTGTGTCCAAGGATGGTGGTTTCATAGCCGAGCTCCAAGTTAAGCCTTCGTTAGTTCAGTTGATTCGAGAGAAGCAGTTGCGAGATGAGTCTTTGGCACCTCACGTGCAAGATATAGCCGAGGATAGGCCTACCGATTTCTGCTTTGGTGAGAATGGGATATTGTGCTTCAAGGATAGGATAGTGGTTCCAGAAGATGCCGAGTTGAGATGTACGATCTTGAACGAAGCTCATAACAGTCCTTTTGCTATGCATCCGGGTAGTACGAAGATTTATTGTGGGCTAAAGGAAGAGTACTATTGGGTTGGGTTGAAGAAGGATGCGGTCGATTTTGTGAGTAAGTGTATGGTTTGTCAGCGAGTCAAGGCCGAGCATCAGTTTCCTTCAGGGTTGTTACAGCCATTGAAGATTCTGGAATGGAAGTGGGAACGTATCACCATGGACTTTGTGTCAGGTTTGTCGTTAACTCCTTCGAGGAAGAATTCAGTGTGGGTGATAGTGGATAGATTTACTAAGTGTGCTCACTTCATACATGTTCATACCACCTATACCTTATATAAGTTGGCCGATCTGTACATTTTTGAGATAGTGAGACTACATGGGGTACCGAAATCGATTGTGTCAGACCGAGATTCGAGGTTTACAGCTAGATTTTGGGAGTGTTTGCATCGTGCCTTGGGTACTTGGTTGAACTTCAGTACTTCGTATCATTCGCAGTCAGATGGTCAGTCAAAGAGGGTGATTCAGGTGTTGGAGGACATGTTGAGGTGTTGTATCATCAATTTTTAGGGGTCTTGGGAGAAACACCTACCATTAGTAGAGTTTGCATACAACAACAGTTATCAGGCTAGTATTCAGATGGCACCGTATGAAGCTCTGTATGGTAGAATGTATAGGAATCCGATTTGTTGGGCCGAAGCCGAACAGAAGCTTGTATCGATGCCCGATTTGCTTAAGGGCACTACCGAGAAGGTAAAGTTGATTTGTGATCGCTTGAAGGCAGCCTCAAACCGACAAAAGTCGTATGCCGATCTAAAGAGAAAAGAGATAGAGTATGTTGTGGTGAGAAAGTGTTTTTGAAGGTCTCACCTTGGAAGAAGGTGATGAGGTTCAGTAGGAAGGGTAAGTTAATCCAGAGATTCATTGGACCTTACGAGGTAGTTGAGAGGATCGGTCCCGTTGCGTATAGGTTGAGACTCTCGACCGAGTTAGAGAAGATTCACGATGTATTCCATGTTTCGATGCTTCGTAAGTATAAGTTAGAATCGTCGCATGTTATGCCTGTAGAAGAGATTGAATTGAATCCGGATTTGACATATGATGAGGAACCAGTATAGATCTTAGCCTCAGATAGCAATGTGTTGCGTGGTAGGTCAATTGAATTGGTCAAGGTAATGTGGCAACGTCGAGGAGTGGACGAGGCCACTTGGGAGAGGAATGAGGATATGGAAAGGCAATTTCCTAATCTATTTCATTCATATTCCTCATTAGTCTTCTTGGTAATTTTGGTAATTTTGAAAATAAGAAAAAAGATGAGAAAAAGGGGTTTAATTACAAAAGAGCTCATATTCCTCATTAGTCTTCTTTTCACGTCAAAACCACTCTAAAATCTCAAATATTATTCTATTCTATTCCTTCACCATTTCAAGTGTTTTCATCAACGTAAGACCACTTTTGACTTGCCCTCTTCGTTCCTAACACATTGATGGTTTTAGATTTTAGAAAAAACCATTGTGGAGAAATTTGAGTTTTCAAAGAAAATGGTGAAACTTTAATGGTTTTTCGTTTTGCTTTTGATATGTAGAGTTAGGTTATGAGTTAATCTTGCCTTAAGGTACATTATATCTCAATTTGGTTGGTTTTTATTAAGAATCCCGAAATGGGTATTCATGGATATTTTTAAAGGGTCAAAACTTGTGTTTTGGTGTGGTTTTGTGAAAGGGAGTTGGGCTGGTGTTATAGTGATACTATAAGGTTGGTTTGAAGGTGTTTAAAGGTGTTTTGGGTGTTGGAATCAAAGGTTTTTTGTTGGGTTGTTGGGGAGTACGAAAATAGGAATTTTGGGTATTGGCTTTGGGTTGAAATTGTGAGAATTTGGCTTGTAGTTGTAGATTGGGGTTGTGACAGTATTTTGTGATATTTTGGCTGAGCAATGTATTATTTTTGATTGTTTAGAATCAAGGGAAACCGTTGGAGAGGCTTCGGGCACTAATCTGGGGAATTTGGAGACTTGAGATCGGTGTTTCGGCTTCCGGTTGAGTTTCATCGGTGAGTGAAAATGATTTGAACTTGATTTGATTTCGAATTGGGTTCTTGGGGTTTTGGGTGGAGCCTCGAGGGCTAACCTAAACCCAAGTGTAAGCTTACTAAACTTTACCTTGATTGTCAAGTGTTGGTGCATGAACAATTGTTGTGATGTTGTGTAAATTGTGGATTTCTTTTACTTCCGTTAGATGTTGTTGTGTAGTCGTTGTTGGTGTCGAGCCTCACATGATGGTTGTCGTAACTACGGTGATGTGTAGTCCCACCGGTAGTGATTAGTAGAAGAGTACGTTGATGTGTAGTCACGTCGGAAAACTACTAGTCGAAACGGTGATGTGTAGTCCCACCGTGTTTCGGTTGTGCTTGTGCAAACCATGTAATTGTGTTGTTGTGCCTCATTTCGTGCATTTAAATGGTTTACTTAACCTTTAACAAATGTGTTTTGAAAACTGCATTGTTGATGAGTTTTTAGAGCTTCGCTCACTAAGCTATCAAGCTTGCGCTCTTCTTTTTCCAACATGCAGATCGTTAGAGTTTCGGAAGGCAAGTGGGCAAGGGAAGAGCTTTTTGATGTTCTCGAGTAGCTCAAGTATGATTTAAGTATTTATAATAATGCCTAGACAATGGGGGTATAGACTTGTATGGGGTTGGTGTTCAACTCCTTATTTTGACTTGTTGATGTTCTAGCAAGTTGGGATTGTTGATGCTATGTGTTTTTGTATGAGCGTTGTTAGACTCATATATGCTTCTTTTTAATGTTGATGCCTTGGATGTGAATTTGTAAACCATGGTTATGATGTTGCTTATGTGTTTGTTAAAAAGCATGTGAAACCCTATTATGAAATGTCTATGTGTGTGTTTATTGCCTATGAATGAAATGGTGTAGTCATGTATGTTTTTATGCAAGTATCCTACTTTGATGTTCTACCCTGTTATGAATTTGTATGTTTTTATTATTTTTTGTGGTATTAATTATTATGGGAATTAATGGATTTGACATAAAGTTTCTCTCTCTATTTATAGTATGGTGGAGGGTGATGCAATGCTTACGTCAGCCCAACCAGCTGGATCCAACTAATGTGGAAAGAAAACCACAATATGTGGCTAACTCATTCGGGCCAACCAAGAATCGCCACATGTCACGATTTGGGCGAAATTTTGAATTTTGGATCAAATGTGTGTTTGTTGGGCAGATATAATAGATTTTGAGCGGGAAATTTTGTAACACTCATATTTGGGCTTGCGGACTAAATTTTTTATAATATGTGCTTTATTATTTATTTATATCTATTTGGTTTTATTTATATTGAATTACTAATATATACGGGTATCCAGACAAAATATGAGTATTACACCAGAGAAGGTGTCGAAGACAAAAAAACAGATGATGGTTGAGGGCAGCGATAACAACAAACCTAGAGTTTGGGTTAGAGAATGATTAAATTGATAGGAATTTTAAATATTGAGGGTTAAATTTTGTTGAATTATCTTGAATTAAGACTAAATTGATAGAATATATAAGTTTAAGAGATTAAAATAGTTATAAACCAGAGAACACCTCCGTTTTTAACTATCATAACCAAAATAAAAAAAATGTAACATTGATGACCAAATTTACAAAAAGAATAGTTCGGTAACCGAAGTAGAAAAATCATAATAGTTAGATGACTAACAATATAATTTATCCTTTAATTTAACTTAGAACAAAGGTTTGTTAAATTATTTATTCAGGGTTTATTAAAAAGCGGATGATGTTTATCTTCGGAGACTTGGATTCACTTTGTCTATAAGATGTGTGCATTGTCAAAAGATTAAGAAATCTTAGAAGACATAATGCAAAAATATGCTCTTAAAGTTTCATGGAATAGTCTTTTTGGCTTCTATCTTATTTTTTGGTCCACTTCCACTCCTAACATTTTATTTTGGGACAAAATAGCCCTCCATGGATGGTGACTTGGCTTGGGACACATAATTTTTTTAATATTTTAGTTCTTTTAAAAATAATAATTTATTTAATTTATTATTATTTATAAATAATAATTTTTATTTTTAAAAAATAATAAATAATATTTTGTTTAATTTATTATTTTTAAAAAATATATTAAATTAAATTAAATAATTTATTATTTATTATTTTTAAAAATATTATTTTAAAATAATAAATTAAATAAATTATTATTTAATTTAATTTTTCTGTAAATAATAAATAATAATTTATTTTTTAAAAATAATAATAAATAAAATAAATTATTATTTATCATTTAAAAATATTCTTTTATAAATATTAAATAAAATAAATCATTATTTTATTTAATATTTCTATAAATAATAAATAATTTATTTAATTTGTTTTTAAAAAAATAATAAATACTAATTTATTTAATTTTATTATTTTTAAAAAATAAAAATATAAAATTAAATAAATAATTATTAGTTTTTTTGGCAAAATTAAAATTTTAAAAAAATGTCATGACAAAGTGCTAAGTCAACATGACACATCATTATCTCGCGTTGACCGTCAGTGAACTAATGATTTTTATTTATAGGGAAAATTTTGACCTAAAATAAATTATTAAGGATGAAAGTAGACCAAAAAAGTAATAGGGCCAAAACAACTGTTCTATTAAACATTAGGGACATGTTCTAATATTATGTCATCTATAAATAAATACTATCTTATAATCACCTTAAAACAAAAAAATATATGTATAATATAATCAAATTCTTATTTCTTACTTTCATATTTAAAAGCAGTAATAAATTAAGTTCTCAAAATATCCAATAGTTTTTCCTTTTTCTTTTGGATAACTAATATCCGATAGTTTTGTATTGGCATAGTGCCAAAAATGTCACAAATGTTTGATGAAATGATCATTTCAGCTCATATTTTTTTTTGTCTATTTTCACTATTAATGTTTTATTGTGGGTCAAAATAACTTCTCGTGAATAGAAACTATTTGTTGACTAACGATCAACACGAAATAATGTTGTGGCATGTTGACTTAGCTTGTGATCCTGCCACGTCAGCAATTTTTTAATAATAATTTATTCAATTTATTTTTTAATTATATTAACAAAATAAAAATAATAATTTATGTATTTACCTTTTAAAAATAAATCATTATTTATTATTTTTAAAAAAAATAATAAATTAAATAAATTATAATTCATTATTTATAGAAAATTAATAATAATAATTTATTTAAATTATAATTTTAAAAAATAATTAATAATAAATTATTTAATTGATTATTTTTAAAAAGTAAAAATAATAAATTAAATTAAATATTATTCATTATTTAAAAAAATAAAAATATTTTTTTAAAAAAAATAAATCAAATAAACTATTATTTTTATTTTTTAAAAAAATTAAAATAATAAATTATTATCAATTATTTTTATAAAAAATTTTAAAAAAATATATTTTTTTAAAGTTGTGCAAAGTGCCACGTTAGTGTCCCAAGCCAAATCAACATGCCACATCATCATCATGCATTGACCACTAGTCAACTAACAATTTCTATCAACATGGGACGTGTAACACCCGGGTTTAGGGGTCGGGAGAAATAAATAAAATAATATTCCGGTTTTGTTTTGCTAAATTTAATTTAAAATGTTGGACCAAATTTGGATGACAAGCCCAATAGCCATTTTAATGGCATTTTTATAACTAGGTAAACTTTTCAAATAAAGCCCATTCCCTTTATATTTTATTTCAAACAAACAAGAGAAAAAAAAAGATGCCATCCTCTTCCCCCTTTCTTCCTCTTTGACGTGAACTTCCCCCTCTCCTCTCAAATTTCTTTCCACCAAATCTTGCCCTCATTTTTGGAGTGCTTGCAAAGGTAATAACAAATTCATATTGTCCTCAACTTCCTCTATCTTCCCATGCCTTTAGTTTTCATTGAAATGTATTATTTAAAGTTTTGTGTTTTTGGGTTTTGTAAGAGAAAGATGCAAACTTTAACATCCTTTGCTTGAGCTTTTGATTCTTTATTGATAGAGAAGTTAATATTAACCCATAAGGTCCAACATAGTTAATTTTTACATGGTTTTATGCAAATTCCCGAAATTGGGTAAAAATGGGTTTTTTGAAGGGTTTTGGGTGATTTTTGGGGGTTGTTTTAGGTGGGAAATGATAGCCCAATGGTAGTGCTATGGTTAGGGGTTGAATTGGGATCATTTGTGAGTGCAATGGGTGTTGAAAACATGGATTTTGGAAGGGGTATGTGGGCTGTCCGAAATTGCTAAATATGGGGTTTGGTCATGGCTTGCAACATTGTAAATTGTGATTGAATTGTGTTCCGGGTTGGTCTTTTGATGTTGGGCTGATTTGGGATTGTTTGAATTGTGTTTGAAGTTGTCTAGAAGCGGGAACTTGTGTTGGGAGGCCTTGGGAGCAAATCTGGAAATCGAAGACCATGGTTGCTTGGTAGATGAGCTTGTAGGTAGAGGTGAGTGGTTAAATATTTTTAAATGGTTTTCAAGTATTGGTTCAAGCATGTGAACTAGGTTGGGATTGGTAGACCCACCTAGAGTTGGGATTAGGGTGGTAGCCTAATCCCAATCTTTAGTTAGAGACCTTGGGTGATCTTTAAAGTGTTGAATTATGCCTCGTGTTTAATCATGCTTATGGTGGTTATGCTTGTGTTGTTATACATGTACGTGGAGGCATGGCTTAATGCATTGTTACATGCATGTCGATGATAAATGTGATAGAGATATACATATGTATGAAATATGATGTGATATTTGTGTTATTGAGATGCATGTAGTGTTAACATGTGTAACAATGTTATGAGGTGATTGTATGATCCGAGGATCATGGTGAGTACAAGCTAGGCATGGAAATGTGGTTTGTGCATGACGGTGAGTCATGGTGAGTACGTGCTAAGCACGGAAGTTATTATGAAATGGTATTGTGAAAGAGTAATGAAATGTGTAGTATTGGCACTAGTATGCTTGGGTACAAATGATCGATCATTAGGATATCTAGTGTGCACACGTGAGTCAAAATGCGCGCGTGGTCTTGATGATGGTAGTCATCAAGATGGAGTACGGGTTCGCCCGGAAATCTTCATATATACATTAGTCGGTGATGAGTGGAATCCCATCGACGGGCGTGAGGATGAGTGGAATCCCCTCCGCGTGAGATGAGGCGTGAGGATGAATGGAATCCCCTCCGCGTGAACGGTGATGAGTGTAATCCCACCGTCAGGTAATGGTTGTGTTGTTGGATGTGAGTTCCAACGGTTATCCGCGTATTCGAGTCATAGCTAGGTGCCAATATGGATTGTGGTTCATGTTGCCAATATGCGATTAATTGTGAGCCATTGTGATTTGGGATGTGTTGCTAACATGGTTTAATATATGTGATTTCATATGTTGTGGTTTTAAACATGTTGAGCATGACGTGATGTTGAATATATGATCATACATCATCTATAATTATGGCTCATGTGGATCAGAGGTAAGGTCATGCATTTTATCTTGGTTGTAGCTCGTGCTTGGACCCTGCATTGTCGAAGGTTTGTTTTACGAGCTACCCTCACTAAGCTTTTATGCTTACGCTCTCTTTTGTTCGACAATGCAAATAAATAGCTTGTGGGTGGCAAGGGCAAGGAAAGGTCTCCAAGTGTTGCTTGCGGTTAGCTCAAGTATGATAGTTAAATTTAAAGATTGTAATAGTAAAGCAATGGGATAGGTGTTGTTGTTTTGTGCTATTGTTGGTTGTTTAGGAGCATGTTTAGACTCCTTAAGTATGTTGTTTTTGATTGGCTTAATGATGCTATGGTTGGATTGTAACCATGTCTAAATCGTTTACCTTGTGTGTTGGTCATGTGCCTTAGAGGTTATCTATATGTTTGAATGAGGTGGTATGAATGCATGGTTTGTGAAGTCCTACCTTAATGTTTAGACTCGTCCTAATCTTGTTAAAGCATGCTATTATTGTTGGGTTACCTTAAGTTTAATTGATATGGTGTTGTAGGGTGTTTTGGTGGTGTTTTGGGGCACCCCTGTGCCTTAAAACAGCCAAAACGAGTCTGCATGCAGGGGGCGTTTCGGAACGGATCACCTTGTTCCGATATGGTTCCTTTGCAAATGGTCTGCCGTTTCGAAACGGATGGGGGTCGTTTCGGAACATTTTTGCTACTGGAATTTTGAGAAATTGGCGAGACAAAGGCGTTTCGAAACGGGCCTTTGATGTTTCGAAACGGTCAAATCTCGTTGACCACGAGATATTGACCGTCAAGGTCGTTTCGATACGGGTCACCCCTATTTCGAAACGGTCACTCTATGGTTGACCCTGGCCTGTTGACTAAGTCAAGGCGTTTCGGAACACCCTAAGGGCGTTTCGAAACGGCCTGTTGTAAAAGACTAAAATGAGCTGTTTAATGTTTTTGTTGGTCGGTGTACGTTTCATTGTTTGTATTTTCCGCTGCTGTGCTTTACATAGGATTAAATTATGCCTATAGACAAGATAAAATAAAAAGGATTTTTCTGGGTCGTTAACCGAGGGGAAGCCTTAACAGGTTTCGCTTCGGTTTTCCCCATGTGGCCCACTCGGATCGGTCATCCGACCAGACCGGGACGAGGGGGTTACACTTGTTGGTATCAGAGCCTAAGGTTACCGAGACCTTGGGCAGGTAAGTGAGGTAAGTTTAAGTTTTGAATTGATATGCACGGTGATTGCTTGTATGACAAGTATGTTGATTGTTTGTTTAAAAGCATGTTACTCGATACCCGTGTATGCTGTGATGTGTGATTGATTGATTGAGAATGTACGTTGTTGGATCATATGCATATGTTTGCTTGTTTAACAAGTATGCCTTGTTATATGCTTGGTTGAGCATGTATGTGTGCTGATTTGTTTGAAACATGTTGAGTAGAGTCCCATTGCTTCTATTACATCGGAAAAAGGATTTTAAGTGAGGGAAATCATACTTGAGCCACTTGGACCTTCCCCTTGCTAACCCAACTTGTATGTTAAATTGTTGATTGATTTATTACTTTTAATAAGTTTGGGGCCAGTGTGTGGGCCGTGAATCGGTAAGTGGAAGTTGTGGTTTTGAAAATGTGGATGATGTGGAGGAAGTTATTTGCTATAGTTAGGGGAGTATAGTTGTACCGGAGTTGGGGTACAATTTGTTTGCTCGAGTCCGCGTGCATGTGAGTTGATTCTTGTTGGTGAAGGGACGATTTGACCGATTCTGGTATTAGTTAGTGAAAAGAAGTGAAGACCTATGAGTGGGAGTCAGAGTGATATCGATGTTATAGTAGATAAGCCCTTGGTACAGTTTTGAGTTTGCCTCTTCCGATTGGTTCTGAGTCCGTACTTTCGTATGTTGTTAACAAGTATGCAAGTTTGAATGTGCCCGATGAGGTGTTAGAGGTAGGTATGAGCACCTTAGTTCTTTTAGCGAGGTCAGGGTAAGGGTCTCGTGTGAGTAAGCTGAAGTTCAGAGATGCTAGTTGGTGATCGTTAGGATTCAGCCTATGGTTTTCATACAAGACAGCCAGTCAGTATTCGTGAGTGGAATCGTTTTGTGTGATGGGGCCAGTGTACGTATGAGTTGTCTTCTAGTAAGAGGGAGAGATGAAGTCGCTTCCGATATAGTTGAGCCGAGAAGGAAGTCTTGAGCTTTAACTTCAGATTGTTTGGTAGTGGGATGCTTGAGTCGTTAGGACTGCTGTTATAGAACCGGTTCCAACATGGTAGTTTGTGTGTAATCAGAATTGAATTTTGAGGTTTCGCAATACTCTAAGAACGATTTAGAAGAGTTAGATTTTGTTGAAGGACCAGTCTGAAAATAAGAGGACCGAAGACTATCAGTTGTGTACATGTGAAGTTGCAATTTCCGCGGATATCTCCTTTTGTGTGAGCATGTAAGAAATTAGATATCTTTGTTGAGACCTTAGATGTAGGGACACGTGTGACTAGCCTCTTAGGAGATAGTAGTGATCAGAAAGATGTGCAGAAGATGGTTGTTGGTGGTTCAGAGTTACTAGTTTCTAGTAGATGTGAAGTGATTGTCTTCCTACGGTTTTGATGTACCTTCTGAAAAGGGTTGGCTTGAAGAACACAGAGTTAGTGTATACGTTGAGACAAAGAGAGAGTTGCCTTGAAGTTGCAGATTTCTGTGTGACTGTAGTAGTGGGTGAAGAGGTGAACTTCTTATCGAATGTTGATCCAGCTTTGGAGGTCGAAGATTGATTGAGTTTAGTTGGCAGGCTTGATTAGCAAGTGTGATGAATTTGATCTTGAATGAAGATTAGACCACAGAATGCTAGACTAGTTTGTGTTTTCCTAGAAGTGTTTGGAAGGTTTACCCGGTTTGTCTCTTGATAGAGAAGAAGAGTTCGTTATTGATACCGTCTCCGAGGTTGCTTCAGTTTTGTTTGCTCTGTGACTTATGAACTCCGGAAGAATTGAGAATGTTGAAGAATTAACTACGAGACTTGTTAGACCTTAGATTCATTAGGCCTAGTGCATCATCTTAGAGTTCTACAGTGTAAATTGTGAAGAAGAAAGAGTGACAGTACGAGGATGTGTTCAGATTACATACAGTCGAAACAAGTGACGGGGAATGATTGGTATTCGTTTCCGAGTGTCAGTGATTTGTTGGTCAGTTAGTGTGTGCTTCAGTCTATTTGAAGATTAGTTTGAGATCCGTCTACTACCATTTGAAAGTGAGAAAAGTTAAAGTACCGAAGACAGCTTTAGGGGCAAGATGTGATCACCTTGAGCTTTGAGTTATGCCGTTTCGTTTGACTAGTGTATTAGTTACCTTCGTAGAGATGTTGAGCAGAATATTTTCCTGAGTTTCTTGATCAGTTGTAGTAGCTCTTCTAGATGTCATATGAGTATATTCACGTACCGAAGAAGGCCAACAAGCTTTGAAGTTAGTGTGGTAGATCCTATTAGAGAGTTAATTGTGTACCAAGTTGTGCAACGTGAACTCCGAGTTAATGAAGATGTTCTCCTAGGACATGTAGTCTAGCTGAATGTGTTAGAGAAAATCCCAAGTAGGCAAAAGAAGATGTGAGTTTGCAGAAATTGAAGACTGTGACAGATATCTATAGTTCCTAGGTCTAGCATTGTTACTTTCAGAGAATTGTAAATAGCCTTTTGAAGATAGTTACTCCATTGATAGATTGCTACAGAAGAATGTGCAGTTGTGTGGTTAGATGTGAGACAATGAGCCCTTGAGAAACTGAAAGAAACTTTGAAGAGAGCTTCGACCTTGAATCAGCTTATATCAGAGAAAGAGTTGTAAACCATAGTGATGCATTACATGTAGGGTTAGGTTGTGTGCTTATGCAAGACGGAAGATTTGTGGCTTGATCATTAAGATAGTCGAAAGACTGTGAGAAGAGTTATCTGATATGAGACATAGAGTTAATTACAGTTGTATCTGCTTCGAAGACTTAGAGACAAAGCTTGTATAGTAAGAAATGCACAGTGTGTATGTACTTATCATCAGAACTTGAAATATTAGACGACTTAGGAAGGGTTGGAACTTGAACAGCATGAGTTGTTAGAATTGCTTGAAGAATGTCGTCCCAAGATTGAGTACTATCTGAAGAGAGTCTACATAGTGACCGATGTTCCGAGTTATTTCGTTGTCAGATTAGTGGTTGAGTTGCGAGCTATGTTGCTGGATTCAGTTTATCGAACGATAGTATTTTGCGGCCGAGTTTCATGTTAAACCTACTTTGAGTCAGATACTTGAAGAGAAATAGTTGCAAGACAGGTTCTTGGCACCTCACGTGCAAGACATGGCAGAAAGAAGACCTTCAGAATGCAGTTCAGAGATGATAGAGTTCGTATTGTTAGAGATAGAATTGTTGTACTGATTGGCATAGTGTTTTGAGACGTATTGTGTTGGCCGAAGCATACGGCAGTTCATTTGTATTGCATCTGAGTAGTATGAAAACGTGTCGTGGGTTGAAGATGGGTACTTCTGGATTGAGTTGATGGATGACATTGTTCAGTATGAGAGTAGGTGTGTAAATTGCCAGCTTGTCAAGACCGAGTATCAGTTTCCTTCTAGTTTGTTACATCCGTGGAAGATTCTTAAAGAAAGTGAGTAATAGAGGTTCGAGATTTCAACTAAATTTTTGAAGATGTCTGCATAGTGTTTGGTTACCTGTTGAAGTCAGATGATTAGTCAGAGAGAGTTATGGGTCAAGTACTCAAATAGTGTTGAATGAGATTGTGAATCGGGCTAGTTCTGTTGTTTGTTTGTCGCAGTTACCACTAGAGCTAGAAGGAGGTTTGCGATGTGGTTTATGTATCTATGATTCAGAAGTGTGAGTTAGATTTGTTCCGTGCTATGTTGTAGAAGAGATTGAGTTGAGTTTGAAATTTGCGTGCAACGAAGAATCAGCTGAGATCTTAGCATCTGATATCTATTGATGTGTGGTAAGTCTACCGAGATTGGTTAGTGTGTTGTAGTGTGAAAGAAAGTGGGTTCATGTCCGATAAATTTCAGGGACGAAATTTCCTTAAGTGGGGAAGAGTTGTAACACCCGGGTTTAAGGGTCGGGAGAAATAAATAAAATAATATTCCGGTTTTGTTTTGCTAAATTTAATTTAAAATGTTGGACCAAATTTGGATGACAAGCCCAATAGCCATTTTAATGGCATTTTTATAACTAGGTAAACTTTTCAAATAAAGCCCATTCCCTTTATATTTTATTTCAAACAAACAAGAGAAAAAAAAAGATGCCATCCTCTTCCCCCTTTCTTCCTCTTTGA